>OY882864.1:82435222-82544419 GCA_963693515.1 Pipistrellus nathusii | reverse complement strand
ACCAGTAACAACATTTTAGTAAATAAAACAAAGAAGGGGTCAGTTTATACCAGGTGATTCAGATGGCGCTGGACAGGCCCTATAGCATTCCACGGGGCCCACCCAAGGCCATGGCAGGTGAGAGGTGAGAGGAAGGGGGAAGAGAATGGCAGGCCTCTGCTCCCACCCACCCCTTCCTACCATGAAAGGGCCTGTCATCAAAATAATTTAACGATCACACTAGGTTACCTCCTAGTGCCTTCCACCTGTTAGCCTAACTCCAGAGAGATCCCAGCTCTTCTCACTCTGACCACATAACACCCCACTGGCACTCTGTACGAGTCTCTGAGGCTTAGAGATAGTCACATCTTTACACTTGCTTTTATTCTAAGTTGATCAAATATCTCCTTAAAGAATATTCTGAATGTGACTTGATGTGTTTTATTATTTCTTGACCATCTCAGAAACAAAGACCACAAATCCAAACGGTTAACACCTTGTCTTTGATTCATACGCGGAATAAAATGTAGAAATGATTGCTTGTCAGCATTCAAACAAGGAAATACACATTTATTCTAATTCCGTGCACCGTTAATGCACAGGGAGCTCCCTCAACAATGCCAATCACTTAGCAAGACAGCCAAGAATCAGGGCTTTCCGAGGCTCATTCCATAAAATCTTAAACCAGATGCCCCCTGACTCTCCGTTTTTTCCTCCTTCCAGAAAGCGCATGTCTACGCAGACGAAGACGAAGGGCGGCCGGCCAACGACTGCCTGCTCATCTATGACCACGAGGGCGTGGGCTCGCCCGTGGGCTCCATCGGCTGCTGCAGCTGGATTGTGGATGACCTGGAGGAAGACTGCATGGAAGCGTTGGGTCCCAAGTTCAGGACGCTGGCCGAGATCTGCCTGGACACCGAGATCGAGCCGTTTCCCTCCCACCAGGCCTGCATCCCCATCAGCACGGACCTCCCTCTGCTCGGGCCCAACTACTTCGTGAGCGAGTCCTCGGGCATGACGCTCTCGGAGGCGGAATTCCAGGCGGAGCTGGCGATGGCGGAGCCCGCGGTGCACGGGGACATCGTGGTGACCGAGACCTACACCACCACGGAGCCGTGCGTGCAGCCCACCACCATCGTGTTCGACCCGCAGCTGGCGCCCAACGTGGTGGTGACGGAGACGGTGATGGCGCCCGTCTACGACGTCCAGGGGGGCCTGTGCGTGCCCGCCGAGCTGGCCGGCGCCCAGAGCCTCATCTACACGGAGCGCGTGGTGGCCGGCCCCGGCGGGCCTGAGGCCAGGGGCGGCAGCGTGGCTGACGGCTGCGTGGGGCCGGTGGGGAGTGGCATCTTGGTAGGGCCAGAGATCCAGGTGACACAGATGGTGAGTCCCCCGGACATCCACATCAGCCGAACCATTGGCTCCACGTCCCCGATGGCATCCCGACACAGAGTGACACGCTACAGCAACATACATTACTCCCAGCAGTGAGCCCTGTCAGTGCTCACAGAGTGACACGCTACAGCAACATACATTACTCCCAGCAGTGAGCCCTGTCCGTGTTCACAGAGTAACACGCTACAGCAACATACATTACTCCCAGCAGTGAGCGCCCTCCGTGTTCACAGAGTAACACGCTACAGCAACATTCATTACTCCCAGCAGTGAGCCCTGTCCGTGTTCACAGAGTAACACGCTACAGCAACATTCATTACTCCCAGCAGTGAGTGCTCTCCGTGTTCACAGAGTAACACGGTACAGCAACATACATTACTCCCAGCAGTGAGCGCCCTCCGTGTTCACAGAGTAACACGGTACAGCAACATACATTACTCCCAGCAGTGAGCCCTGTCAGTGTTCACAGAGTAACACGGTACCCTAACATACATTACTCCCAGCAGTGAGCGCCCTCAGTGCTCACAGAGTAACACGCTACAGCAACATACATTACTCCCAGCAGTGAGCGTTCTCCGTGTTCACAGAGTAACACGGTACCCTAACATACATTACTCCCAGCAGTGAGCGCTCTCCGTGTTCCTTACCCCCTGGAATCACCAACATACCCACCAAAGATGGATAATGCACTATATCTAACATTTTAATAGTCGACAAATATTCAAAATTTTAAAACGTAATGGCATTCTTTGATCACATCTTTTTTGAGGGGATAGATATGGCTGAGAACATTAGATGAGCCTTTTTAAATCATTTCTGATTTTCAATAATACGCCAAATTTTATTGAAGAAATGTGCTGTGTCCTTTGACACTGCCTAATACAGAGCACACACTCCAAAGGCGAACCTCAGAGGTCTCTGGGCCTGTAAACCTGGCCCAGCTGCCCTGGTCCTTGGAGGTGGCAAAGGAAGTCTTGTCTGCATTCACCAGACATTTGTGTCTCTAGAGAATTATCTCTATTAAATATATGAATTGAGAAAGTGAATAAAGTGTACATTTCTGAAAGGAAACTGAAAAGGAAGATGGAGCATTTAGCAATAGAAAAAAATAAAATCATTTGTCTCTCCAAACCGTTTCTCAAGATATGAAATATTTAGGGCATGTTTAATATAACATGGAAACAGGGGAAAGAGTTTGCCAGCTAAATGCATCACTGAAAATGGGCTATCAATATATATGTATAGATATGCACCTATATATTTGTGCATGTATACATAATCAATATGGATTGATTTTTGTTGCACTTTTATTGATTTGTATCATTAATTGTAAATAGCAATTAGAATAGCAAAACCAAAAATGAAAACACTACAGTATAAACAGTCCTTGGGGGAAGCAGTAGTTTTCCCCGTTACAGAGAATGTTTCCCTGCTCTCAACTACTGATGTCAGAAGAACATACGGAATACGGTTTAGTCAGTACCATTGACCGGAGCCACAGAGTTTTTATTTGGTGACTAGATCAAGTCCACAGGCACCTCTGTACATGTGTACAGTCAACAACTGAAAAGCTCTCTGTGCTGAGGGCTGGGCTTGGCTCTGTGCATACCTGGGGGAGAAGACAAGCATGATTTCTGTCTCACAGCGCTTCTAATTCACATCAAGACTTAGAATAAGACTCTGGGGATACATGTTTGAGTTCCCACCAAAGGTAATTAGTTAAGTATTTGACCATTACCCGGTTCTGTTTTTCCTTTCACACTGCTGCTTCTCCTGCGGAGTGCAGTGAAACGCATGTACAGATTGCTTATTGTTAATGCGCTCAGAGCTGGCCTGAGAGAAAGAAACTCCAGTGAGGTGGTTTTATTTAGTTCTGTAAAATGTGTAAACTGTAGCAGTGACTATAATATGACTCGTTAGATCATGTAAATGAAATAAATTTATTTCTGGGGACTTTCCTTTGGAAGGAAATAATTTTGGTGCTTCTTCCTTTATAAGTAAAACTATTGTAAAATCTGGGGCACCTCACATACGCTCTTGCCCAATGCTCTCATTTCACAGAAAAGGAATCTAGAACTGGAGACAGTGAGTGTCCCCACCAGCCAGTTATGGTACAAACTTGAACCCACCGCTTGGGTGCTCGGTAGGTGTGCGCTGTAATACTGTAACCTTAGTTCTAGAACTTCATCGGACACGGGAGGATCTCATTTGGCCTGTTGCATGGTCTTTGCTATTTTCTACTTGGAGGAAAAAGTCTCTCTCAAGAAAATAAAATGGCTTTGGGAGGTTAAAGTGTAGAATGGCTAAGACAGCACAATGCCAGGTTATTTACATATTTTCTATTCGCTTCCAAATTACACGTATTGCCAGTCATCACAGCCATTCCTTCCTTCGGTCATTCACAGCCAAGATTCTGCTGCATTTCATGACTCTACCGTTAGATGAAGTCCACAGCACAGCCAGAGAGCATGGCGTCGTGGCCATTCTCACAACCAAAAACCTGCAGTGTAGTACCACATTCAGCCCCGTGGCCGTATCTGACCTATTTTTTTAATTTTTATTCTAATAGGCCAGTCATTCTAAAAATTGTGAAACAATCCTCTATTATAAAGGCTAATATGCAAATTGTCCCCTCGACCGGGAGTTCGAACGGGAGTTAGACCAAGGCGCGGGGCCAACTGGTCAACCGGCCAACCACCTGCGGCCCCTCCCCACAGCCGGCCTGATCAGGTCGGACCCCACCCGTGCACCAATTCCTGTTAGTAAATCATTAAATGGAAGGTGATAATGGGATTAAAACTGAAAATAGTATTAGCTGTGAAAAATTATGAATAAAATACTACTGACAGATTAAAGTTTTCAAATTAGGTAAAAACCACTTGTGAGAAGGGCGAGAAAATTCTTCTGTGAGCTTTCTCTTCTCTCCATCCATCAATATGCAGCGATGTAAGGTGGATGCTCCCTCCATATAATCCTCGGGAGCAAACCCAGAGCCGTTTCATTTTCTCTCCTCTCTGTGGGGAGCAACCCCATCACTCCCAGACCCGTGGCCGTATCTGACCTCGTGTCACTCCCGCCTCGGAAATCAGTGGTTTTAAAAACATCATCCCAAACAAGCAAGATCGCCCCTTCACTGCTTCAGTTACGAGACTGATGGATCTAAGAGGTAAAGGTGACAAGCACTTGTGTTAGAGCTTAAAAACAAATCCAGAAGCCAGGAAAGGAGATGTAACAAATAAGTAAGTATGACAGAAGGTAGTTTGGGTCATATCTCCCGCCCTGCATGTTTACTTGAAGGGATAGCATTATCAAATGGAAAAATGGGTTGTCTTAGAAAAGTTTTATCAGGTGAAGGGAAAGGAAGACTATAGGAAGCAGAGTATTTATAAACTTGTTTCATAAAAAATATTTCCAAAAATTCCTTTTTGGATTAGATGCTTCTGCATGCAATGTATTACTAATGTAATTATGTTTTATAAGTTTCCTCAATAAAACGTGTTAAGAAAAAAATGTTTTGTTTTCTCTTTGGTGCATGTAGCATTCTATGCACAACCACACATTCGGGGGGGAAAAACCTCCCCACTGTGTTCTAGGTGAATATCATCATTAGCATCACATATATAATAGAGGAAAATGGATTCATTCATAAATTTAAGTTCAGAATAATTCATTTGCTTGAACATAATATAATTGTTATGTTATTAGTAAATGCTCACTATAAACTAACAAATCAAGTGAATGTAAATTATAGAATGTAAATTATAGAATGGATGCAATACTGTTCTGTATCAGAGGCACCAATTTCTGTCACCATAATGAAGGAATAGTCAGTACAGTTGGGGAACTGAGGAAGGCTTTCGAACAAGGTAAGATCTGAGCTAGGCCAGTAGAATTCTGTCTAACAGCCATTGGTTGATGGGTGTTTTGGTTGTTGTTTTTTTTCCTTTTCAAAACCATTTCTTTGATTTCTTGCTTAAGATCTGTAATAAATATATCATACAGCAGGGGGCAAACTAGAGTTTCCAGTGGTAAGACAAACGATCTTGACTCTTCATCATAATATATTTCTCAAAACAACCATAAATATCAAATAATGAACCTTAAATATTACACTTACATGTTACATGAAAGAAAAAGAAATTCCCAGAAAGCCAACCCTTACTGCCACTAAATATGGTATATTTTTTTTTACTTTTTTCTTGAATGTTACTGTATGAATGATTGTTACAATAAACATGTACTACATATCAAATACAGATGATAAAAAGTGATTTGCTAAAACAACTTCTTTACATTCTGTTTCAGCTTATTTAACACAGCGAATCCGAAGAAACAGAAAGAATTGCGATTGCGGGTCTGCCAGTAACCTTGCTTCTGTGGACCCTTCAGAAAGTTAATGAACCCAAACCTGGGGGGTGTCCTATCTTGTCAGAAATCACAGGGGGAGGAAACGAAACCATTCCCATCGTTACAAACACGTTCTGTGCTGAAGATAAGACGGCGACCGGCTGGCCCTGCCTGCGGCAGCAGGCGGCACGTGTGAGCAGCAGTGGGTGCGGAGCTCCTGTGCAGGCTGCGTGTGCGGGAGGGGCCCGTGGGGAGAACGCGTGTGCAGAGAAAGCACGTGGAAGGAAACTGAGAGCCGCCTCTTACCGCCACTGACAGAGAGATCAGCTCTGAGCACTGAAGTCCATTTCTAGAAAGAGGCCCGCCCTCGGGTTGGAAAGTCACAGTTTCTCTGTGATTAGCAGATGACTGGGTTCAAGGTCAGAAACCAGCGGGACGCACACGTACGGGAGGAGGCGCGCTGTGGGTGAGTGATGGTGAGGTGTTGATGCAGAAGCCATGGCATACCCAACGACAGCATCCATGCCGGCCGCTGGAAGTTCTCACTGTGAGTTTAACGTTTAGCAGGAGGAGCTAACCGGGCGGGGCCTTGGGCATCAGGGACAAGGAAACCAGGGAAGGCTGTAAAGAGAGAATAATTTAAAAAACAAACACAAGCATGCAAACTTCTGTGCAGGCATTATGCTAATCACTCTTCAAACACCCTCTTCCGGGGCCACCTGGCCTTCCCTGCAGCTGGCGCGCTGGGACAAACGGCCGGCTCCTGTGCTGGCCCCGGAGCCCGGGCCGCAGTGAGCGGCTGTGAGCGGCTCCCTGGCTGCCGGAGCCGAGTGCTGGGGGAGAGAGGTGACAGGGTCCTGGCCACCACGGCTGGCACAGCACAGGCAGGAGGAAGTGTTAAAACACAGGATGGCACAGGTTACCCTAGCCCAGTGGTCAGCAAACTCAGTCCACAGAGCCAAATATCAGCAGCACAACGATTGAAATTTCTTTGAAGAGCCACATGTTTTACACTTAAACTTCTTCTGACGCCACTTCTTCAACATAGACTCGCCCAGGCCAAGGTGTTTTGTGGAAGAGCCACACTCAAGGGGCCAAAGAGCCGCATGTGGTTCACGAACTGCAATTTGCCGACCACAGCGCAAAGGGACCAGGGGAGAGGCTGTGCAAGAAGAGAAAGAGCCAGCCAAAGGTCGTGTCTTCCACGTGGAGCTGGACAAGGCTGCCCCTTCGGCTGAGGTGGCGAGGCGGAGAAGGGAGAAAGGGAAGGGGGGAGGAGGAAGGGGGGAGGAGGAAGGGGGGAGGAGAAAGGTGGGGCCTATAGCAAACGGGCCGATGAGGAAACTGAAGGGCAGGCCAGGCCAATGGACAGAACTGGAGGAGGAGGGAAGCGGGAACACGGACAAAGAGACTGGATCTGAAGACGGAATGTGGCTGGCAGGGCTGGAGAGTGAGAGTTGAGGTCGCACAGACCAGAAGCAGAGGCCTACGTGTGCCTGAGCTCCTGGGGCTCCCTATTCCACATGGGAGCCGCTGAGACACGGGAGAGCTGGGAGCTGCCTCTCTCGGCAGCTTGCTCTGGGGCAGCAGGAGGCAGGAGGCGCTGGGAAGGAGACAGGGAGGAAGCCGTTTCAATGGCCCACAGCAGCGAGGGCATGACTGGAGTCTCATGTGCAAATCACACCCCCTGGCACCGCTGGCTAACAAGGGCCCATGTCACACATGGGTTATAATGCGGCTGCAGCGGCGCCAATGACACACAAGGACAACCAGTTACACCAAAGACGGCACCGCAGCCCCCAGCACCAAACTCAGCAGATGCCTCAAACAGCGGGTGATCATCGGAAGGACCAGAACATGCAGGCGAAGACCCAGCCTCTCACGTCAAGAATAACAGACTTCCCACATTTATGAGGAACCAAAACAAACATTTTAAACCGGTCAGTGTTAAGCTTCTAAGCTATTTCTTGTTAGCGCAGCCAGCATTGGTTATTTCCTAGTAGGAAGCTAATGGGTGCTGCCCTAGCCGGTTTGGCTCAGTGGCTAGAGCTTCACCTGCGAACTGAAGGGGCCTGAGTTCGATTCCGGTCAAGGGCATGCATGTCGGTTGCAGGCTCCTCTCCCGCCGGGGCCCAGGTTAGGACTCGTACAAGAGGCAGCCAGTCGATGTCTTTCTCTCACATCGATGTTTCTCTCGCCTTCCCCTCTCTTCCCCTCTCAAAATCAATGGGAAAACAGCCGTGGGTGAGAATTTTTAAGAAACACAGTAATGTACTTGTTGTGGGAAATGTTAGAAACATGAAAAGGAAACGGAAGTCATGCCCCTTCCCCAGAGAGGGCTGCTGCCCACATCATGCTGGCTTTCCTTTCAGTGATGCTGCCTCCGCTGACCTGCAGCTGGCACACGGCGCCTCAGACGCCCAGGTTCCCGCTGACACTACACCCTCTCTAGGCCTATCGTCACACCCACTTCAAGCGGAGACCAGTGAGTATAGAAGTGTGTGCTTCCTTTCCCCTTTTAGCACCCTGTGTGGAGGTATTCCGGGGCATAACCCCAGGAGTGGGCACGGTCTCTCCCGCCCGTGACGGTGTCTATGATGAGGACCTCCACGCGGCCTCACATCCTTTCCATTGGAGCCGGAACCGCGGCCCCTCGGGCTTGGCACGCGCTTAAGCATCTGTCTATGACGACACGTTAGTAACAAGATGGTCCCACCGTCAGGGAAAACACCTCGCCCTCCCAAGTGCAATTCTCATGAATGTAAAATGGTTTTTTAAATTTCTGGAGTTCCAGTTTCCCTCCCAGCTCTGAGATTGAACCCATGAATCCAATAGATGTATGACATCATTATGAAGCTTACATTTGTTTGTAATGATGCCAGAATGGTAGAGAAACATTTAGATAGACACTCCCAGCCTTCAAGATTTAATTTGTCCCCGGTTATTTTTTCATGGACATAAAACAAACTCGTTTTTTCTTCTGAAGACAACACAGGCTCTACTGTCTATAATGTATTCAGCCTTGATCTATGTATACTAGTAGTATAATCCTAGAACCAAAATTATGGCTATAATTTTCTAAGAAAGAACCAAATTATCATTCAACAATCTGAACATTCAATGTTCAAAAAGTCTCTTCCCCCAAAAGGCATGAGAAGATCTAACCACCAGACCACACTGCTTTTCCCAGGCACCACTGTAGGCTGGAAAACAGAACTGGGTCAAACACCCACCAAGAAATATCCTTAGATTTAAATACGTGCTTTATTGGGGGGAGGAAATATTCCCAGCCAAGAAGACATGATCTGACTTGATAAGACAGATCCCATCCTGAGATGGCACTTGATATTTATCTTTGTTCTTGATTTCAAAAAAAATGTGATATTTTTACACCATCCAGAATACATTAAACTATGACTAATCCTGCACAATCTGTGGACGTCAAGTACCTGCCTGTTCCCTGTTACTCTCCATCTCCATAGTTTCAAACCCATGTTTCCACCCCACCCGCCTCCCTCTACTTAGGGGGTGTATGTCCTCTCTCACCTGCACTGACACAGGGCAGGAGAGAAGTCACTGTTTGAACCCTTGAACGGAGAGGATGGGGGAGCTAGACAGTGGAGGGAACGTTTGACTTATACAGTAATCACTTTCACAACAATCATAAGGTGGGGTGCAAACTCCCCAAACAGTGTCACACGCTAACAAGTCACTCCTCCTGCTGGGTGGTATCTGTTCACGCAGCACAGAGCTGCTCAGCATGGAGGGCCCAGATGCTGCCCAGCTACTGGAACCTGCAGCACAGATCACCCAGCAACGCTACAGAATGGTAACTGGAGCCTTAACACCTTTCACCCTCCCCAGCTGCATACGTTGCATCCGTGGGAAATAACTGGTCACCTAAAGAAATGAGGGGATGTCCTTTGGCATATCCTGGTAGGCAGCCAGTCTAAGTAGCCTTCTTCCTGCCTCTCCCTGCAGACTTTCAGCTGGGCGCCTTGTTTTCTGCGGAGAGGAAGCAAGTGTAGGACCTGAAAGAGGGAGCAGCTCTCTGGCCACAAAGGGAACAGGACACCTGCCCTCCGTGTCCTCCAGCTCACTCCCTGCCTGCTGCCTCTCTCCAGGTCAGCAGATGCTTTCTGCCTGTGCCACAGGCTCCCTCCGAAAGGAAAACCCTCAGGTCAGGGGGCTGCAGCCTCTTCCCAGGTTCCCCCCTCCCATTGTCTCCTCCCCCCTGGCCTAGGACAGGGTTTCCAGGGAGTGGAAAGAGGGTCCTTCCTCTGAAGACCAGGGTGTGTTCCCGTCATTGCGTGTTCTGGCAAAGGGCTTGTCAGGCGCCCTCAGTGAAGGCAGGAAAGCATGCAGCTGAACAGGAAAAAGGTTGAGGCTGAAACCACTAAGCCCCACAACAGGCTGACTCGCAGTGAAGGCTTAAAGGAGAAAGCATCCTTCACGTTGACAACTGGAAAATCTGGCCAAAATAAGAAATGCTGCATAATCACTTTTGCAACTTGGAGCCACTGGTGACTCATGGGGCTGTGTGCATAGCTAGCAGTTAGCATGCCTCCTGGTTGCTAGAACGGATTCAGAATTACTGATGGGTATGACCACCACCCCTTTCTGTCTTAGAATCGTCCACCTATCGCCCCCTTTGATACTCATCTTGCTAGACTAAGTTGAATTTCCAAAACTGGTCACCATTTTAGGCATTCATTAAATATTTGCCAATTTCACGTGCCCAGTTAGTTATGTAAATTAAATCAGTTCCATGCTTATGGGCACACCCTGATCCAAGATTCCACCGTATCTCACTCATCTTTGTATCTCTAGGCCCAAAGTGTGCTTGGAACATCTCAGACACTTAATAAATGCCTGCGGAACAAATAGTGGCTGACTGAATGATCCTTCTCAATCACTTCTTATCATTGGTATCAAAATTATCTCCTCTACCATCTGTAGATTATGGGAGAACCTATCTTTCTAAAGGAGACAACATAAAGAGATAGTAAATAATCTATCAGGAGGAAAACAAAGTTAGGTGCTTTGTTTTTGACGAAGGATGTTATCAATGAAAGAGATTGCCTGTTTAATATGTAATGTATTTCTGCAACCGTCGGCATGAACAGTTTAAATATTTTGGAACTTGTCTCACAGGCTAAAAAGACCATTACTTCAGATCACTAGAATCTTCCTTGACGTCTGCATAATCTAAATGTTAATCAGCAGTTTTCAAACAGACAGACCAACGAGAGGCGAGTTAACCAGATATAACTCTGTTTTCTGGAGAGATGCAAAATGAAGTGCTTAGGCTGCTTCCTGGACAGAGATGCTTGACTTGAACCTGGAAAACCTTAGGCTGTCATAAGGAAAGCACAAGGGGTTAGAAATACAAGGAGAGCTGAAACCAGTGTGGCTCAGTAAATAGTGTCAGCCTGCAGACTGAAAGGTCCCGCGTTCGATTCCGGTCAAGGGCAAGTGCCTTGATTACGGTCACATCCCAGGTATGGCGTGTGCAGGAGGCAGCTGATCAATGTTTCTCTCTCATTGGTGTTTCTAACTCTCTATCCCTCTCCCTTCCTCTGTAAAACATCAATAAAATATATTTAAAAAAAAAAAAAAAAAAAAAAAAACACTGGAAGATAGAAACAATTTCACCTGAAAAGATAAATTATCAAAAACATAGCTCCCTCAATGTGGAGAAATTTGGAGTAACTGGGGATCAATTTCATAAGCGCTTCCTGTAAGCGCAGGCTGGCCAGCCCAAATGACACAAGTTGCATCACCTCCGAGTCTAAGCAGTAAGAGGGTGTCCTGAGAACCTGCCAGTCCCCGCTTCACAGGAGCTGAAGCTCAGCATCAAGTCACCATGCTGTGCAAATCAATCAGCAGCCGCAGATCCGTAAAACTGGCGGGTCTCCCCGTCAGAAATGGGCCCGCACTGACTCAGGGCGCTGAGCTAACAGGGCGGAGAGGCCGCCTCCCTGCTGTAAGCTCCCTCGGGTGGGGCCCCGGAAAGAAGCTCAGGGTGCTGGAGCCCGGCCAGCCTGGACCGGCGACCAGAAGCTCACACTGCACAGGCTGTGCTTTGAGAAACCTGTGGGTCCGATACACCCATGGGAATCTTCAGAAAGGAAAGGAGAGGACACGATGTTCAAAAAAGTTCCTGCGGAACAGCCTGGAAAATCCTCCGACGGGCTGAACGTTTGCTGCACGAGCTGGAGTGATTACCGATCCAGGGACATGGCTGACCCTGACTCTCTTCTCAATGACAGGGAACAGAATAATGGTGTTTATTCAAAGGCAGGCCGACCAGACATGTCCAAACTGCAGGAAAAAACATGTCCATGCGTAGGAGCGGAAAGCTCAGTGCTTCCCTAACCATGATCACAAAATACACCCACGTGATGTGAAAGGTGCTCTGCCCTGAAAACGGCAGAGAAAATTCACCTGAAATGCCTGTTTCCTCTCACCAACCTTCTCAGGAGGCTTTGCAGCTCCCGGTCAGGACATCAATCATAGCATGCACAGTCCACTGCGCCCTGCAGGTTTTACTGGTTTGCCAAACTTAGCAGGAACTTACTAGTCATGAAAGCATTAGCATCTGATCCTCACCAGGTAAAAAGCCAGTGGCGCATGGGTCTCTGGTAGAGAAACTTACCACCGCCAGTGTGGTAAGGAAGGGACACCGGACGCCTCACCACACTGGGGGTGGCACTGCCGCTGCAGTCCCCCTGAGAGCTGTGGAGGCCGTTCTGCAATGCCCCCGGTGACCTCAGAGTCCTGCTTCCTAAGGCTGCTCTGAGCACTGCAGGGAGCAGGACACACCTCGCTGGCCGCCACGCCCGGCAGGTGGCCTGAGAAGCGGTGAAGCATTCCACATATTCTTCCCATGGGTGGAGCGGAGGGCTGAGACTTAAATGAAAACAATTACTGGGGAATTAACCAATTTGTAAGTGTCTTTTTGTTGTAATTGTGAGAAAAGAGGCATCTGGGACATGGAGTTGTTGACCATCTCAGAAACGGACATCAGGACTTGTTCACGCGAGGCGTGTCTGTGTGTGCGTTCACATTCACACGTTGGTGATGACCCCGGATGGGCATGCATTTCTTAGTCTGTGCTCTGGGAATGTGTTGTTCAGTACTTCAGTCAAAACTTGCCTCCTTGCTAATATTTTAAAGTACACATCATAATTCTCTTAGAAGCAGTATATTTCGTGTACCCTTGCTGCGGGACTCATTTTTAATGGGACATTACGGGAACGCAGTTATTTTAACTGTAACTTTGTGAATATCTTTTAGCAAGAGGTATGTTGCTGTTTTTGTTTTTTATGAAATCTTTGTCGCCACGTAAGGCAGGATTACATTTGCTGCCAGATTGAGTTGGTGTAGGGTATTCTTGGTATCAAAATACTCATACCTTTGGGACTTTGAAATGGTAGATGTTCGTGATGTGTGAGAAAGCATGGTACATAATTATACCATCTTAATTACATGAAAACAGAAGCTTAGTTGTGTAGACACACAGGACTTAGAAGGACATGTCAGACTGTAAACTGCTTGTGATTATGGATGGCTTTGTTCTTTGCTTGTGTTTGTCAGTTTCCTATATATGCACATGTTAACTTGAAAAAATAAATGTTACTTTAAAAGCCAAAAAAAAATTATCAAAAAAGATTTCCTTCCCCAGGAATTACCAATAATAGCACTGGTACAATTTGAATGCTAGGAAAACATAAGTAATGGCTCCCATGATACCTAAAACTGCTTGAGGATGTCTATAAAATGTTCCCGTTACCATCAGAGTGGAGATTGGAAATGCAACAATAAAGGGACTGTGGCAACATTACAGAGCACAGAGAATTAGCATTGGGCTTTGAGCTTCGGCTGACACACCTTTTGACATCATCTCACCTGAGAGGGTACAAAGGCCCGGATGACGCTCCACCCAGAGGGACGTGACCCTTTGGAGCTAACCAAGACCTAGAACACCCTCTCTTAATACGCACTCACCCCTATTTGGCATTGAGTCTGGGTCCTTAGATTGATGTACTCAGATCTCAATTTGTCTTAAGTTATTATAATCTAATTATTAGCATTTAATAAATACTTAAATCTATTTCTTCATAAGAATACCGTTTTCCCTGCCCAGCCGGTATGGCTCAGTAGTTGAGTATCAACTTAGGAACCAGGAGGTCACAGTTCGATTCCCAGTCGGGGCACATGCTCAGGTTGGGGGCTTGATCCCCACTGCGGGGCGTGCAGGAGGCAGCTGATCAATGATGCTCTCTCATCACTGATGCTTCTATCTCTATCTCTCCCTTCCTCTCTGAAACCAATAAAAAAATATATATGAAAACAGTACTGTTTTCTCAGAAAAGCAGAAAAGAATTACCTATAGCAAATGTTATACCTTACTGGGAGGAGAAATTGCTAGTGGCCTCTTACAGGACAGTTATTAAGACTTGAACTATGTGTGGCCTTTATCCCGCAGTTCCACCTGCCCAGCATTTTCACCGATCTGTCACTCACTCCTCTGCTCAGTGACACAGAGGTGGCCGGTGGCTGACGGAGCTCAAGGGCAAGTGGTGGGAAAGGCACCGGAAGCAATCCGCCGAGAACAGCACCTACAGCACCGAGCCCCACGGGAAGCAGCCTGGGAGGCGGGGAAAGAATCCTGACGGTGGAGAGGAGAGTGCAGCATGTGGGAGTAGGAAGGCCTCTCAGAGATGGTCAGTCAGCTCCCACCTAATGAATGAGAAGCCAGCGAGCAGGAGGGGGAGAAACTGAGTGAAGCGCTGGGGCAGAAGAGGAGCCTGGGGTTTTGGAAGGACAGAAGGGGCAGGAAGGAGGGAGGGGTGTGATATGGTAGGAGAGGAACAGGATGGATGAGGCTAGTTCTTTGTAAGCTAGGACAGGCAGGTCTGGTTCTGTGCCCGGTAACTGGGAGCCTCGACTTTTGAAAAGCAGACTGGGGTTGCTGAGTAAGGGGTAGACTGGAGGGAGAGGGGCTGGGAAAGGAACAAGAGCTCAGTCATAGCTCACTGCCCGAGCTCCCTGAGAAGGATCAGAAATTTGGCTCCCAGAGAAAGAGGGACGGGATGGATTCTAAATCCACTGACCGAGGACCCCTTGTCAGTTTGATCTGCAGCAAACCATGAGAACCAAAGGAGAGCTCTGCTCAGACACCCTTTGTTGAATGAGATGCATTTGGGAATTCCTCCTTCACACTGTTTATTATCTTACAAAAACAGCCCACAATTAAGCAACTGCTTAATCAAACCAAGTCAGAGCAGAAAGACAATGGCCCTGGTCCGCAGCATCAGTAACGGTTTTTTAATATGCACTCACCCTATTTAGCATTCGCAAGTTTGGCTTGACTCCATATATGGTGAAAATCACACCAAGTTTTCAAGTAAGAAGCATGGCGAACCATGCCGCACACCTTCCTCTATGGGACCTTGGTCACCAGCCCTCAGACTATGCCCTTCGGACGCACAACCGGATAGTCCCTGACGTTTCTGAGTCTTCAGGGATGACCCTAATGGAAGAGATGTAGGTTACCATTCCCGTGAATAAGAAAGCAGTGGCCACACGCTCTGAGCAGGGCAGGGTATGTGTATAATTCTGTTAATGCGTATGTGTGAGACCACTATCTTAGCTCAGCAATGTGTAGACATTCAAAAACAGTTAGGTACTGAAAGTAATAATGGCTGGCATAGAAAACATATTAAATGTGTGCTTCTAGTCAAAACAAGCGAAGACCAGTGAAGGCTTGTTGGTGGAAACCAGTCTCATCAACACTCCCCACGTGATGAAGAAGAGCACAGCTGTGGATAATGGCGTTAGAAACATCACTGACCTCTGCACCACCGCACACTGGGACAGACAGGCATTCCTCCTGCTTCACTCCATGTCCCGGGTTCAGATTCCTTTGGCTTCTTTTGATGGTTGTGTCTACTGTCCAACTTCTATACTTTCAATGCGGGGCAGCAGGCGAAGCACAATATACACATAGGATGAAGCTCCCTGTTAATGATTATCATTATTATTGTTGGATCCTCATTTTTCTCGCAGCCTCTTGAGTAAGAGCCAGTTTCAAGTTGGGCTTGAGTTCCAAAGCCATTATCCTGAGCATAATAAATTAGTCAGCCAACAGAAACCACTGGAAAGTCCTCCTTTCTTTGCTTTCACAGACAAACAAAACAGCAAGTGAAGACACTGTGCAGTGCGGAAGGCACTTTGCAGATGACCTTCCTAGCACAGGTAAAAGTGGCCCCAGCACCACAATGCTTTATTACCTCACCAAGGTCCAGTCCTCCAGAGAAAAGGATGTGCTGGCCTAAAGCACTGTCAAGGTCTCACAGAAAAGGAGAGAGAGAGCCCACAATGGGATCCATCATTGCTCTCTCAGTCCTCCCAGGCTGCAACAGTGGATGAAGCCAGCCTGCATCCGACCATGAATGGGGTGTTGGTCTCTGGAGGGGTGCCCTATCCTTCATACAGGCCCAAACAAGAACTCTTAGAGGTATTTCAAAATACTTAACCTGTGTTCCGGTAAGGAAAGAGGGAAATGATAATTAGCAGTTTGAATCCCTAGTAATTAAAATTGTCAAAGAACTGAAGAATCAGAGAGGGCAAATCAGAACAAAGTAAGCCATATCTAGAATTGAGTCCACAATGCAACGTATGGTTAGGCCTATAGGAATATCTTAATTCACTGCTAGCATTTTTAAAATCTCTTTTGTCTTTAGCACAATACAACTTTGAAGAATTACAAGATTTTAAATAATGGAGGAAAAGTGAAAGTGCATTACATTTTTCTCTTCTTCCCTGATCCTCACCCAAGAATATGTTTCCTATTGATTTTTTTAGAGATAGGGAGAGAGGAAGAGAGAGAGAGAGAGAGAGAGAGAGAGAGAGAGAGAGAGAGAGAGAGAGAGATATCAAAGTATGAGAAAAACATCCATTGGTTGCCTCCTGTGTGACCCCCACAGGTATCAAACCCACAACCCAGGTATGTGCCCTGACCGGGAGCTGAACCGGCAACCTTCCAATGCATGGGGTGACCCTCCAACCAACTAGGCCACACCGGCCAGGGCACATTAATTTTTAAATAACTTTATGAATATAAAACGAATACATTCTCATTACAGAAAAAAGTCAGAAAACATGCACAGGCCTCGTGGAGAAAATAAATTAGGTAGATGTGG
This sequence comes from Pipistrellus nathusii, assembly GCA_963693515.1. NCBI lineage: Eukaryota > Metazoa > Chordata > Mammalia > Chiroptera > Vespertilionidae > Pipistrellus > Pipistrellus nathusii. The sequence continues at coordinate 82,527,488 of OY882864.1, read as the reverse complement.
AGGGGGAGAGCCCCGAAAGTCTAAATTCAGGATCAATTCCAAAGAACTGGCATGCAGCCTTGTTCAAGGGCATAAGGACCCTGACAGGAGAACCCACATCCACGGCAAAGCAGTGCATGGTGGGCAGGGAAGAGCCACACCCACCGGGACAGGCCTCCGCTCACAGCTGGGTAACTAACCACATGGTGGGTGCCACGCAGATCGCCGGAGAGAACCACGCGTTCCTCCGTTAACAGCATCAGGCACGCAGCACACTCTATGCATCCACCAGTGTCCCTGCTGGGCCTGATGGGCGTCTTCGGGTGGCATTCTGGCTTTCTGTGGAGTCAGCCAAGCTCCAGGGTACAGAGAGCCAAACAGTAACAGAGTAGGTACTAGTCACAGAGAGATGATCATTTCCCAGATGCCTTTGCTGCTGAAGCCATACTGCATTTGTAAAGGAGTTCCCTTACACCTGCCATCACTTCACTCACAAAAACAAGTCCTATTCCATCATGGTGGCTCCTTCCAGCCTTCGCCTATGCATGGGCGTGTCCTATCACTCTGTGATAGAAAAAAGCCCCAATATAGAAGCTTATAAACCCAAAAACTCTTGCCACTGTTAAACAAATTCAAAAACTAACTTCAGGAAGTAACCTACACACAAGTCACTAAAAATGCAAAAACGTTCAGCCAGTTTCTATCCCTCATCTTTTCTGCCTGGTCCAGCCACGGAGAAGCCACTTCCTCACTCAGAGAAGACTTTTCCCTGCTCAGTCTTTCCATACCGAAAGGGATTCAGCAGTTGTTCACTTTCCGATTCTAATTTAAAAAAAAAAAGTGCATAAAATGTTGTTCTGGCTGGTTTTGCTCAGTGGATAGAGCGTCAGCCTGGGGACTGAAGGTCCCAGGTTCGATTCCAGTCAAGGGCATGTACCTTGGTTGCGGGCACACCCCCAGTGAGGAGTATGCAGGAAGCAGCTGATGGATGTTTCTCTCTCATTGATGTTTCTAACTCTCTCTCCCGCTTCCTTCCTCTCTGTAAAAATCAATAAGATATATATATATATTTTTAAGTGCATAAGATGCGCATTATGGAACTTAGAGGGAACTCTAAAGAAAATAACCTGGTCTTTCAGAAGCTTCCTTCCCAAGTGAGAGCAGATTGAAAATATTTACCAGCTATTCCTCTGCTGCAGTCAATTCCCATCAGATTTGTCCCACATACTGTAAAGATATATAGTGTCAAGCAGGTTTTGGCAAACATTTTCTGAAAGTAAATAAATAAAGCAAACGTTTCCTGTAAGTTGGTAGTAAATATGTTGGGCTGTGTGACCGTCCAGTCTCTGTCCCACTACTCAGCTCGGCTCAACTTTCCCTTGCACCACCAAAGCAGCCATTCACATCATATATAAACAAATGGCATGTCTGTGTTCCAATAAAACTTTATCTATAAAAACCTTTTTACAAAAGTGGAGTTTTCTGGAGACAGATGATGGTGATGGCTGCACAACAATGGGAAGGTACTTAATGTACTCAGCTGTACACTAAAAATAGTAAATTTTGTTATGTACAGTTTACCACAATGAAAAACAAACCAAAAAAAATAAATAAATAACACAAGACTGCCTACACGAAGTTCTTTTCCAACTGGTACACAAAATTCTTTCTGCCTAAAATCTCTGTGATCAAATGGCTCCCCTGAAACTAAAAGGCTTCCCAAACCTGGTGCATAAATACTTATAAAGATAGAATTTCTCTTCTACCAAACCTTTCTTTAAATATCCTGGAATATTTAAAGGTGTTTTTAGTCCTGGCCAGCAAGCTCAGTGGTTAGAGCATCAGCCTGCACGCTGGAGCATTCCGGGTTCAACTACCAGTAAAGGGCACGTACCTGGGTTGCAGATTCAACCCCACCCCAGTTGGGGTGTGTGCGGGAGGCAACCAATTAATGTGTCTCTCTCACATCGATGTTTGTCTCTCCCTCTCTCTCTCTCTTTCTTCTTATCTGCCTCTTTATATCTTCCACTCTCTCTAAAAATCAGTGAAAAAAATCCTCACTCCTGAAGTGAGGATAAAAAAAAGGGGGAGGGTTTAATTCTAACGTTATAAGCAACCTGAAGTGGTGTCAGCAGCTTTCACTATCCGGAACTGGGTTGGAGACCAGATGTTTAGAACCCACGACCTACAGCAGTGAGCGGGCCGCTCTCAAATATAACCTCCCTGACCAGCTGCCGACCTCTTAAAACAGTTACACACTAAATGAAATAATCGGGAAAGGTGCCTTCGGAGCACCGTCAGAGATCTGCCCACGGCCCCATGGAACTGCTGACTCCAATTTCATTTCTAGTTGTTTTCCTTCAAAACGTGCATTAACAGTTGTGTACGTGGTGGTTTCTTCTTCAGATTTGTAGTTATTTTCAATAAGATCCACTATTATGTCACACCTTCATTTTGCTCGGCGTTAGGTCTCTCCATGGACTCAGCCTGAGAAGGGAAGCTTTGGGGGACTGTGTGCTGTTTGCCAGAGGAGAGCCAACTGGATTCTTTCGGGTGCAGTCAGGGCTCGCTCTGCGCCCCACACGGTGATTAACTTCTTGTTCATCTGGTCCCTTCCCATTTGGCCTCTGCGCCTCGCTTTCAGCTTCCAACAAAGGATCTCATTGCTTCAGGAATCGGGGTGTGTCTGGGTTTTCACCAGGAGAAAAGTGATTCAGGCGTTTCTGGGGAGACCAATCCTCGGGCTGGGTGGGGAGGGACCGCATAACAGGCCGTGGCGGCTCCTGTGCAGGCACAGCCCCTGCGGATGGACAGGCGGGCAGACTGAGGCACACTCCGGATCTGCTCGCCAGGGATCGGCTCGCCAGGGATCCGCTCGCCAGGGACTCCACGCCATGGCTGGGCTCCGCTTCGGGGCCACAGGGCCTCTCGCCATTTTACTGGTAAGTCCCACTCCTCCTCCTAATAATCCTAATGATCGCAGCTTTCCCCGTTCCTCCCTCTCCTCTAAGGGACTATCGTATTTGATTGCTGAATCCCCACTACAAAGTCTAAGAGGGCACAGTGGGAACAAACATTTTAAAATGAAATTGCAAATCCCTCTTAGAAAGTCTAGAAGGGCACGTTGAAGTAACATTTTAATATGCAATGGCAATGATTACTCGTTTCTCCCATTTGCTGTGGGTTTGTTTTTTGGTTTTTTGTTTTTTTTCCATGTATTTTACATAGAAAACTAAACCACGGAGCCTTAACTGGCTTGGCTCAGTGGATAGAGCGCCGGCCTGTGGACTGAAGGGTCCCAGGTTCAATTCCAGTCAAGGGCATGTACCTTGGTTGCGGGCACATCCCCAGTGGGAGGTGTGCAGGAGGCAGCTGATCGATGTTTCTCTCTTATCAATGTTTCTAACTCTCTATCCCTCTCCCTTCCTCTCTGTAAAAAATCGATAATTTTTTTTTTAAACTAAGCCAGTGAGAAATTAATTTGAAAGTCGCCATTTAGCATTTCTTTAGTTAATGGATCAAATAACCCTGACCTCAGATGTATTTTCCGCAACACTGTCTCTTTCTTCAAAGTAATGTTTTTATTCGTCTTTTTGATGCACAAGCTGCAGCACATTAAAGAGAAGCAGGCCTGTTTCCCAAGGTTACATATCTGTGGAGCGTATGGCTCTGAATCATGCCTGGTCTTGCTACCTGACATGTTTTTCCAACAGTCAAGGACCGTTGAATTAAAATCAAAGCAACGCTTGATTCGAGAGCAGCTGCGAGGGTTATTGAGAAAACAGTGTGTCTGCTTAGTCATTCTGCGCGAAACAGGCCCTGCCTTCAGTGGAAACACTTGCGTTATTTTATCAGACACGTCGGAGACGGCATCTCCGCTGGGCGGGCCTCTTTCTAACCCAGAGGGCAGTGGGCTCCGCAGAGCAAAGGGCTGGCCGGGATGGAGCAGACCAGCTGTCCTGGCGGGGCGATTCCAGTGAAGGAGAGAGGCACAATATCATCAGTTACATGAAGACAACACAATTGTGAAATATATCACAGTGAAAATTTTTTAAAATCCCGAAGGCTAATTCTCCACTTTACAGATAATAAACTGGGCTAGTCCGGGCATCAGCTGCACTTGCCTCTTCGTCTATAACGTTGAGGTCATTGGACTTTAAGAGTGGCAGGAGACAGATTTCAGGAGGAACTTTCTGGACGGTAAATGTGTCCAAAATTAGAACAGCTGTTGTGGGAGCCAGGGGATCCCCAGCCCTAGCTCTCATGAGGTCGCTCTAGAAAACTGGCATCATGTTTTTTATGAGAGTCGTTTCTATTATGACAAAGTAGCTACAGTTGACCCTTGAACAGCATGGTCATGGGTTAAGGGGACACTGACCCCATGCAGTCAAAAATCTTTGTATAACTTTTGACTCGCCCTACCAATAACATAAACAGTCAATTAACACATATTTCATATGACATGTATATATAATACACCACATTTTTATGGAAAATTATAAGGAAGAGAAAATACATTTACAGTATTTATTGAAAAAAATTCCCATGCTGTTCAGAGGTGAACTGTAATTGTTTTGGTTATCTAATATATTTATTTGACCTAAGAATATTATAGAGAACTAGAGGCCTGGTGCACGAAATTCGTGTGTGAGAATTGAAGGTGTCTTTCAGCCCAGTCTGCAACTCTCAGGGGTTGTCTGACTGACTGTCAGGTTAGGCCCAGTCTCTGTGGGACACAGAATTGGATCCCCACAAGCTTAGGGAGCTCTTTCCTTCTTTGAGCTACATCCTCTGCCATCCCTCTGTTCTTCTGGTGTCTGTGAGAACCTCTTCCTGAAGGCTGTTTCATTCCTTGTCTTATCTCCAATGTCTACCCAGAATATCTGCTTACAGTGGGCACTCAATTGTTTGAAGAATGGGTAAATGAATAACTGAATAAGGCCCCTCTAAACTATAACTTCACACACACACACACACACACACAGCCTCTAAAATGCACTATGAAATGTTAAAACGTTTCTCTCCTTTCAAGAATATGTTAAACCCACACACAAAGCTATTTAAACAGCGATATAACTTTATACATAACTGTTAAACTGAGTGGTCTAGAACTGCTCTGTGCCACATGTGCCTACCAATCACTCGAAATGAGACTGGCCTGAGGTATAAAATATGCAGCACATTTTAAGGATTTATTAAGAAAAGGGGAATGGAAAACGTCATTAATAATGTTTATATTGCTTACACATTGACATGGCAGTATTTTGGATGTATCCGAGAAGACGTATGTTAAAACTAATATTACCTTCTCCAGTCCTTTCGAATATAACTATGAGGACATTTAAAATGACTCCTGGGCTCTCGTTACACTTCCACTGGACAGCGCTGGCCCGCTGACGCTGGCAGCGGAAGGCAGTGTCCGCCAGGAGAGAGGCCGGCAACGAGGCTCCGGGCCAGGGGAGATCTCACCGGCCGACGAGGGCGGGGATCTTTCCTTGTCAAACCGTGAGCAAAGGCAGGGGCGGCCTGACATGTGCCTGGGGACCACGGGCACGCTGGCTGGGCCGCATGACAGTGCGCTGGGCGTGTGGACATGAGCGGGAAGAGCAGAGGAGGGTCACGCTGAAAAGCACGTTCCGTGGAGGCTACTGGAACCCGCACAGAAGTGGGCGCCACCCAGTTTCGAAACAGCGCGGCGCTGGGAAAAGGGCAGTGTGTTCCCCAGCATTGTCTCCGGGGACGCGCATTCGTGGCGGAAGGGCGGGTCTGGAAGTGGGGAAACATGTTTGAGGCTCCGCACTCATTCCCATCCTGTGGCCACACCGGCTGCCTGGAGAGCAGCGAGGCACAGCCCTGGGCGCCTGCCCTGCTGACTCATCAGCCCCGGTGCCGCGGGCACACAGGAGGGACCCGAACCCCGGCCAGAGGCCTCCGCCAACAGGGCCCGAGCGAGGGGAACGGGGCTAGGAGAATGCCAAGAGCTTTCTAGGACGTGAGTGCCTCTCAGCTGCAACACGTCAGTAATTAGATGACTCTTGATAGCGGCTTACTATTCTGCCTTGCTGTTTACCAGTTTCCTGCGCTTGTCTGGTCCCTTTGTACAATACAGAATATGCATTTGGGGAAAGCCTCTGCGATTGAAAAATGCTTTCCTTCAGAGACTTCACATTCTGAAAACATTGGTCTTCAAGAGGCACATTGTTCGGTGCTTTATAGTCCACAGATATAACACCCCTGTTACCATCTGGACAATGAGCGCTTCAATTTTATGCTTCTATGTTACATACAGTTTACTCATCACAAAACTAACTGAGATGTCTGAAACACAAATATCTCCAGAGCACAACGTGTAAAGCAAGTGGTGGTAGGCTGGAGAAAAGCAGAGAGAAGTCATTTAAACATCAGGTTCTGAGAGAATGCGGTCCAAACACAGAGAAATGACCTCCAACCACCTTCTTTAACAGAATATCCAGAGTCAACTTTTGGGAAAAAACTGTAAGCTAAATGGCCCCAGTCTTTAACAGAAGGAAAATCTTTGAGGTGTCTCTTCTCCTCGTGACTGATGAGACAATCTGATTTCCAATGCTAATACATGTATGGAAATCAGTTTTCCCCGGTCCTCTCTTCTGGTTAAGAGCCAAAATCAGAATAACCCTGCCAGGCAATGCTGGCAACCCCGCCCGACGTGAGCGGAAGGCGGGAGAGGTGTGATTGTTTCTGTTAATCTCCACTCCCGCTGACCTAACCCTGAAGCTCCTCTTCCTTTGGGACCCAACCCTCAGTTCCCAGCAACTGTCCCCACCCTCCAGCCTCTTCCTGTCTGTCAGGAGTCACCCGAGGGCCTCAGGTGAGGGCTCGCTGTGCAGAGTCCTCACAAGAGAAGCACAGGGTGTCCCCAGAAGGTGTGCACTGTACCAGCTGATGGCTCAGATTTGGGAAGTGAAGTGCATTTTAATAAACACTGCCTTCACAATTGCTCAAACTGTGTGTGTCCACTTTGGGGGGGCGCCCTGGGTACAGGTGCTTGGTTACTATCGCTGAGAACACTGTGAATAACTGAACCTGTCTAAGGAGCCCGCTGTCTCGCATGGCAGCTGTGCAGCTGGCCGGGCTGTGCGGGACACGGTTCCAGGAGGTGCATTCACTTCAGCCCCAATGTCAGCAGGTCCCCTGGAGCTGGGCAAGGAACGAGCTACACAACTGGACAGAGCGCTGGCTCCTGTCGCTTTCTAACGCTCAAAAAGGGGGAAATTCTTATGTGCGTTGGTGTGGGCAGCAATGATAAGAGGGCACTTCATGCCCAAGAGGCTCTTTTATACCTTTTTGTTTAAGTTCGGGGACACAAGTGATTAACACGTGCTAAGCACGTAAGTCCTAGTAGGCTAGAGTTCATCTATGCGCTCTACACTTGTGAATTCACTGAATCCTCACAAGAAACCTACGAAGTAAGGAGAAATGCTGTCCCTATTTTACAGATGAGGAAACTGAAAAATTAAGTAATGTTTCCAAGTTATACAGCTGGTCCACTGAGACTGGGATTTAACTCAGGGATTCAGGATCCAGGGTCCAGTTTTTTTATTACTACACTTGACTGCAACTTAGGCAGCAACTAAAGTGAGCATCTGAGAATATCCACAGGTATTTGTTTTAATTAGCATCTCTATCATGATACAAGGTTTGACTTTCTAAATTAATTGAGTGTACTCTAAAACTCAGTTACTGAAATTTAAATGTCCAAAATTAAATAAGAATTTCCAAGGAAATAAACATGCCATTTTTGTTCAAGTAAGAAATTTGACTTGATGAATACAGAGTTTATTAGAATTTTTAAGGGGGATTAAATTTCTATTTTAAAAAGGATAGATAGATAGGAGATGATGAAAGATAAATCATTCATGTCTTCTGAATTGTACATATGCAATTTATTCATCAAACATTACTGATGACCTCTATGGCCTGACACATTAATAATCACTTCATCTGACCAATTATAGAAATGAAATCACCAACATATATATAATGACTTTATTCCCACAAATAATTAAATGCCAACATGTTTAAAAATTGAAATGATTTCTTTGAATTACTTAATTCAGCTTCAAATTTCCCAGAGGGGAGTGGGTGAGGCCCTTTCTTATACCCATTCTAGAGATGAGAAAGGTTTCTATGCCCCAGGCCAGCTGGGAGCAGCTCCATGAATCCAATGCATAGTCTAAATGTCTATCCCTCCCACACAAAAGCTTGAAGTAACTCCAAATAAAATGATAGCCAAACCAAGTAAAGTAGCAGTTATTAAAATACCTTCAAAATGTATTCATTGTGTATCTACCTTATACATACAAACCTTTATGATCCTATATATAAATATGCTAATGTGATCCTAATACGCCAAGTGTCCGGCCATCTGATCAGCCATTCAATCAATCAAAGCATAATATGCTAATGATATGCTAAGGTTGCTCAACCACTCACTATGATGTGCACTGACCACCAGGGAACAGATGCTCCATTGGTAGGTTAGCTTGCTGCTAGGGTCAGACATGCCCTGGAACCCTCCCACAGTTCGTCCCCTGGAGCCCTCCCACAGTCCCTCCCAGGCTGACCAACCTCCCACATCCCTCCCCAGCCCTGATCATGGGGTCCCTCTGCCTGGCTTGCACCCTCCGTGATCCAAGTGCATGAATTTCACTCACCAGGCCTCTAGTATAACTACATACATTTTAATTATCAAATGGGGGTTATAGATATCAAATCAGTTTATTTCATATTTTATAAATTTAATACTTTAATTTGATGTTAATAAAATATTTCTAATTCTTAGCTATACCAAAGTATTTCTGCCATGTCAATGTTTCAAAAACCACCTAATCAAAATTATCAAAATAACCAGGAACCAAGAGGAAGAAGGAAAAGTGTAGGGAATCCCAAGATAAGAAGTGCTTTCTCCACACTGATATGTCCAGTTCAGGTAGAGAGACAACTTAGCTGGTTTATGTTGTCAGGAAACTACTGAAATAGTAATTAAATGTTGACAATAAATAGATTAGCAAATTAACTAAAATAATCAAGTAGCCACAGAGATGTACTAACTAAAATAATTAAGTTTTTTAAAACACAATTCTAAATAATGTAAGGCTACAATTATATTTCCAAATGTCTAAAGAGCATTTTCAAAACTTAGAAGTGTTTCTTATTAGCTACCCCTTATTCCTAGAAGAGCAAAAATAATCACAGTTTCACAATACCACCTAGAATTAGGGAACACTCTTGATTTAAAAGAGAGGATGCACAAGAGTCAAGGTTTAGACTAAGTAACTTCTCTAAGGACTCTCATTCTGTGAAAAGATTGACTAATGTACATCCTCCGTAGTTCAGGGTCTGTCCTTCCTATGCGGTCCAAGAACACAGGACTTGTACTTCAGTGACTATTAGAAACACCATGCTCGGTGGGGCTAGTGCGAACATATTCATATTTGCTGGATGATTCTTCCCAGTTTTCCGGTAAAGGGAGTGTGTGTGTGGCCTTCCTCCTTGAGACGGGACAGTGCAGTTCCCACAGTGCTCTGGCCTGCTCTCCCCCATTATACCTGAGAGCGCTGAGTGAAGAGCAGCAGAGCTGTGCCTGCCGTCCCAATATGCACTGGTTCTTCCCGTGGCCATGTGGACACACACCCTTGGAAATAAAGAGTTCGATGAAATATGTGGAATGGAAAGGTCCTGCATCCCATGTCCGATAGAGTTACTCCTTTGGTTCAGACTCGGACTTACCTCTTTATGATAATCTCCCCAAATAAACAAATAAATCTGTATCATTTCAGGAGTAACCTCATTCTTTGCCAAGAAGACAATCTGAATTGACTATGATAAAACTTTCTCTCTACCCATGGCTTTTATTTATCTACTTATGCCTTCCTTGGCTAGAATCCCCTGTGGCGGTGATGTACACACTTTGGAGTCAGCTGCCAAGGTTCAAGTCCTGGCTGTAGGGGGTCCGTTAGCTGGAGCCAAGTGCTCCCGCTCCTGGGTCTCCACCTCTTGGTCCACAATAAAAGGGATTACAACAACAAGCTCATTTCGACGGCTCTCTAAGTATTAAGATAATAAATACAAAGCTCTATGCATAGCATCCGACGTGAAACCATAATAAATACTAGCTACTACTATTACTTTCACTTTTTCTTCTTATTTATTTTGCACAATCTTTCTCCTACCGAATGACCTTCAGATCACGTGATCAGTGGATTAACAAATAGTTGTGAAACATCGACGGAGGAACAGCTATTGTAAGGGTTGCAAGTAATAATAATAACGTAGAAGCAGTGATCGGGCAAATTTACAGTTCTCTTGGGTTAGCACCACAATGTACATAAAACGATTAAGAAATGATAAATCAAGGCCAACCGTTCTGGGCTAAATTGCATAGTAGTTCAGAATAAGGGTTGCACACGCTTAGAAAAGGAGGCTCAGTAAAAACAGCTGCATGGACATTGTTAGAATTTGAATTGATCTTAAAGGGTGAGTAATGCTTACGGGGTGGAAGGGGAAAAGGGATGCATTCTAGGCAGAACAGAAGAGGAAAAAGACAGAGCTGAAGGTCCCGGGTGCTCTAGAGAAAGTAGACCCTCGCCTGCCTGCCTTCACATTTATCGTCATGTATTTCAGATGAATAAGAAAATTAAGCTCAATCTTTACATGGAGTAGGGCAAAGATGAGCAGCTCTGTGTGCCCCAGCAAGCAGTTCTGTGTTTAGAATAGCCCAGTGGTCGGCAAACTCATTAGTCAACAGAGCCAAATATCAACAGTACAAAGATTGAAACTTCTTGTGAGAGCCACATTTTTTTAACTTAAACTTCTTCTAACGCCACTTCTTCAAAATAGACTCGCCCAGGTCGTGGTATTTTGTGGAAGAGCCACACTCAAGGGGCCAACGAGCTGCATATAGCTCGCGAGCCTCAGTTTGCCAACCATTGGAATAGCCTAACCCCATCTCCTATGTTCCATTCTCTAAACCAGACTAGTTCCATTCGTTATGTCCACTCTTGAACAACTAAAAAAAAAAAAAAAATGCCTCACTCTGTAGCTCACTGATACAGAACTGCCTCACTAGTATAGGTACCAGTCAGCTGGGTAGATCATGGCTTTCAATAACCGCCCATGAACCTGACGAGTTTATCACAATGATGATTGCCATTGTTTGCCAAAGCAACAATTTCCATATCTCCTGGGAAGTATTTGCAGAAGAGCCAGATTTGGAATGCCTGGTTACTATAACAGCTGTTAAAAAAGAGATTTCAAAATACAATAGATTCCTCTGAATATCTTTACAATTCTGCAGTCAGAGTACAGAACTGGAAGAATTTGTTTATATGTAGAACATTTTCTTTTTCTTGAGATTTTATTCTTTGAATCAAAATTTTTTTCAAAAATAGAAACAAACTATATTATGAACAGCAGAATGTAAATATTGGGATTATTATCTTAAGTAGTTAGTACTTATTTGAAAAATTCACATTTAATTTTACTTTATTTAAATATCCACAGGTGGTCCTATTGGTTCATGGAGAAATGAGAATAGAGGTAAAGTATGAAAAGCTTTTTGTAACTAAAATAATAGTTCCATTAAAAAAATTAAAACTGTGTTCAGGAAAACAAATATTAAATGTTTTAAATTATTTAACAATTAAAATGTGAAAATTCTAACAACTAATCCGATAATACTTAAATACCAGCAATGTGTGTTATTAATGTAATTTATCTCAGGCATTGTTTTTTCTTCTGTTAAATCAACAGGTTTTAATGAGACAGGGCCTATTTTGTTAAGATAATAGTTAAGATATTGTAGAATATGTGGGGAGAATATAAAATATGATTAAATGCTATCTTAAAAATCACATTGCAAAAAGCTCTGAGCAAAAAGCTCTTTTAGTTATTAATGTTTCTTCTTTGACCAAGTCTGAGATAGAGCAATGTAGACATCTAACAGCCTTAGATATTCTGAAACGTAGGGGGCTCCTCAGCCTGTGTGTCTACAATCAATTCCCAAAGCAACAATGTCCCACATGTTCATGCCAAACGGAACCTCTTTTTCCATAGACGAAGGGGCAGCCCGGAGGAAATGGGACAGTGGTCCACGGCAAGAGGAGACATAAACGGGAATGGGTGAAATTTGCAAGACCCTGCAGAGAAGAGGAAGACAACTCCAAAAGGAACCCCATTGCCCAAGTAAGTCACCGGAGCAGTGAGAGTTTTCAGAACAAATGGGTTCGATGTAAATTAAAATAATATGTCAGCTCCAGTTAGCAAGATGCAGACGGAGCCCACAGAACAAGTAACCTGATGTCTACAACCAAAAAGAAGTCATCATCATCATCATCATAATAGACAAAGATGCAGGAACTATGGTCTGTAGAGTAATAAAAGAATAATTAAAAGACTTGGACCAATTTCAATGGATAAGCCTTATTTAGATCCAGATTCTAGCCAACAGAAAAAAATACGTGGTTAAGACAATTATAAAAATGGCTGGGAGCCAACCCTGAATTGACCATGTATTCTTAATCACTGGAACTGGATGATAAAATATATCAGGTTCATTACACTATTCTAACTCTATATCTCTCTGGACTTTTCCACACAAAAAGCTATAAAATTAGGCTAAAGAGCAATACATTTTAATACTTACTATATAAACCTTTCTCTTTTTTCTCTCCAGCTCTCCCTATTTAAACTGAAATAAATGTTAACTGTTAAGAAAGGGAGCATTCAGAAGAAGCCTCTCTGACTTTCTCTCAATCTTTTAACATCACCAAGGTGGCCACAATCTAAGCAAATGTTCTAAAGCCAAAATGATTAATGTATATTGATCCATACTGGTCAACAGAAGCAACAATTTATGTCATATTTCTAGGTAAAAAGTAAACAGCACAGTGTCAGAAAGGGAAAATAAATGGACAGATGACTTAAGACTATAGCTGTGGAGAAAGGGGGGAAGGAAAAAGACTGAGTAATGATCATCTTAACATTTTGGTATTTTTTGCTGCAGATTAGTTCAGATTTCCATGTAAATCAGAAAATTTCCTACCGCATTACTGGAATCGGAGTTGATCAGCCCCCTCTGGGAATCTTTGTGGTTGACAGAACTACTGGGGATATTAACATAACGTCCATAGTTGATCGTGAGAAAACCCCACATTTCCACGTAAGTAGTGTCTTCACTATTGGGCGCCCTTGTCCCCTCAGGCATCATAGCTAGAAGATGATACTCTTGTATTGGTTAACTGAGAGGAGTTATCAGTGCACAAATCAATCCACCAACAAATAACATTAGTCACTCGACAAAGAGCCTCCACTCATGGTCATGCCCCTGAAGGCTATGCCAGGAGGGGCATGCCTGCCAGACTCCAGATGCAGCCTGCCAAGAGCTTCGCTGCCAGGAGCCAGGATGAGTCTGGAGAAAGGGGCAACTAACTCAGATGGGGCCCTTTTCCTGCTTTGTCTACTCCGTGAGGAAATGCTTTTCTCCTTGGCATGAAAGTTCTATCCATGCCAGCGCAGGCTGCTAGTGTGCAAATTAAGCTTGTTGGGTGAGAATGAACATTTTCCCTTTTTTTCTAGATCACATGCCATGCGCTAAATGCCTATGGACAAGATGTAGAGAAGCCACTTGTATTAACGGTCAAAATTTTAGACATCAATGACAACCCTCCGGTGTTTTCACAAGATATATTCATGGGCGAAATTGAAGAAAACAGCCCTGCAAGTAAGTCTTTTTACAGTACCTACCACTGCTTGTTTTTTTTAATTTTCAAATACAAGTATCCCGATAGCACATCATTTTTATAAGCTAGTAATTTATTCTTAGTTTCATCAGTTTTCCAGAAAAACTGATGAAGATAGCCTAAATCTTCTTGCTGATATGTGTAGTTGAACTGATGCCTCACGGCCATTGTACTTCGCTCTGTAATGAGGCCAGGAGTATCTTATTCTACACATACAAGTTACGTGAGTGCCCAGTAGCCACAAAGCTAAGGAGGGCCTTAGGTCGCCTGCAGCACCAGCAGGGCTTTCTGAGGTTATAAGGCACGGGACACTCCCACCTCACCTGAATCATCTGGGGCAAAGAGAGAACCAAAGAGCCATTCATCCAGGGAAGACAGAAAGCCTCTGCCCACACAGCCACGGCTGCCGGGGACTGGGCTGGAGGAGAGGTAGCGCGGTTCTGCTGATGAAGACAGAGCCAGTGGCGTGTCATATTTTTAGCATAACATAGGTGTAAGGCCTTAAAAAGCAAGCATTGGTTTGAAATTGAGTGGCGTAAATAATGTGAACAGAGCACCAATGGCTCCGTATTCTTTAATGAACCGCTCCCTTCCAGACTCGCTGGTGATGATCCTGAACGCCACGGACGCCGATGAGCCCAACCACCTGAACTCAAGAATTGCCTTCAAGATCGTCTCCCAGGAGCCCGCGGGCGCCCCCATGTTCCTCATGAGCAGACACAGCGGCGAGGTCCGCACTCTGACCAGCTCTCTGGATCGGGAGGTAAAGCGAGGCCTCGGGAGCCACTAAAGCAAGGGCTTTGTTTAAGAAAGCCGAAAGGAAGGGGTTCTGTCTTAGCAGAGAATGAGAAGGGAGAGGAAGACAGGTCCCCAGGACTCACTGGGCCAATCTAGGGAAACTGTCTGCCCCCAATGTGATTCCGGGGGTAGGGTGGGGGGGTATGGGGGTGCCTGGCACCTGCACAGTCAGTCCTCCAGCAACAGCCGGAGACCACCATGGGCGCTCCGGACAGGGTGAGGAAGGCGTGCCTACAAGGGCAGGCCAACTGTGATTCATTCCTCATGCGATGGAGGAAAAGCAAAAAATGTCTCTCAGGAGAGCCTTCTCAGATGGCACACTTCTTCTCCTGACTCCTTTTCTTGTTATCCCGCTCCCAGAACACTAAAGACTCTCCTTCTCTCTCCCCATCATCCTGCCACCACCGGCCACCACCACACGCTGCCCCACACAGTCCCTATCACTGTTGTGCGCATGGTTTTCTGAATAGACCGCCAGGAAAAAACTGCAAGTGAGCTCCCCTCCCATAAGCATCCACCACCACCACCGCCATGTTTGTTCCCAGTGTCCTTTCTTGCCCTACGCAGTTCCCAAAAGAGAAAATCTGTCCTCGCCTCTTAGAGAGCCTCTCACACTCTCAGTGATGGACAGTAGACGGTGCACGTGCTCCACGAAAGCATGAGCTGGAACGCCTGCCCTCCTCACGCACGGGAAGCAGGTAGTTGTCCTTCGTATCCTCGGCACTGGAGTTAATCCATTTCCTTTCCTGACTCCAAACGCAGCAAGTGAGCAGCTATCATCTCATCGTGAGCGGCGCAGACCAAGACGGAGAGGGGTTATCAAGCCAGTGTCAGAGCAGCATCAAAGTGAAGGATGTCAACGACAACTTCCCAATGTTCAAGGAATCTCAGGTAGACCCTTCACGCCTCAAGAATCATCTTTACATATATATATATATATATATATATATATATATATATATATATAAATTATTATTATTATTATTATTATTATTATTATTATTATATGTCGCCACCCTAATTCAGTATGTGTCTGCTTGCTGGCTTCTAGTTAGGTTCTCCGCACTTTTCTCTAAAAAAATAGCTTTTGTAAAATATAGGAATTTAGGCAAGGAGGCAATACACAATCTGAGAATTAATGATGAAGGCCAGTCAGAATAAACATAACCCCTTCGACGGAACCTGACACTGAATCTTAAATTCTGCTTCTCTCCTTTGTAGTATTCAGCGAGTATTAAGGAAAACTCTTTGAGTTCGGAATTACTTCGATTTCAAGTAATAGATTTGGACGAAGAGTTCACAGACAATTGGCTGGCGGAGTATTTCTTTACCTCTGGCAACGAAGGGAATTGGTTTGAGATACAAACTGATGCCAGGACTAACGAAGGCATCCTGAAGGTGGTTAAGGTAAGGTCTTGATTCCCTTTGGTGGCTAACATACTCTCTATTAGCCAAACTATCATTTCTACAAGTAAACGTTATGCACGTATTAATCATGCCACTTCTTTCTAGAAAACACATAAAAGTAAGTCAAATTTTTTAAAGACACACACATAGCCCCATTACCTAAAGACAGCCTTTTTAACGTGTTGATTTATTTCCTTACAAAGTAATATACTGTCTGTAGAAAAACACAAATAAACACACACACACACACACACACACACACACACACACGCTTGATTTAAGCACAAGACAAGTAAAACACATTTCTTGACTTAATCTCATTTCCCCTCTCCAATTGAAGTTAGCAAGAGATACAAACACATGGACTTGTGGCTTTTGAATGTGTCAATTTATTGTAATTGGACTAGCCAGTCAAAGAGGAAAAGAGGCAAGTTTCTCTAGAAAATGGGCAAGTATAATTAATGCTGCAAGATGGAAAATGGGTGAGCAAAGCATCCATTTAACATGTTTGGCAGTCATTGCAAAGTTAAAATTCAATCCAGATCTCTTCCTATAATTATTTCAGGAATGCACAGATGTAACCCAAAGGAGCATGTCCTTATCTCACCCCCCTCATGAAATTTACTAGGAAGGCTATGCTAGGGTTCCGCAGGCCTTGGTCTGGGCCAACCCCACAGCAGGTCAAATCGTTCTCATGCAAGACCGTCCGCAAATAGGTCTATGAAGAGCCACCCACACACTGCTCTATGAGGCCTCTTTGCCAGCCCCGTTTACAACGCCAGTCTGCCTTTGCCACCTGCGAAGTTTAAAATCAGAAAAGACACCATTGCACATGAATCCAGCGGCTGTTCTGTGAGTGACCAGGGCTGCCATTTAGAGGAATGTGTTACAGGCCTTAGAGAGGGAAACACAGAGGAACATGACGTGAGAGAAACACATCGACACACAGATTGGTTGCCTCCGATCAGGGCCAAGGCCCAAGGAGCCTGCAACAAAGGTACGTGCCCAAGACTGGGATTGAGCCCAGGACCTTTTGGTCTGCAGGCAGATGTTCTTTCCACTGAGCCAATCCGGCTAGGGCGGGGTTTTTTTTCTGGAAGTGGGAAGTTGAGGATCAGAGATATGAAATACTGTCCCGAGTCACACAGATTGTAAGTACAGAACCGGGATTCAAACCAGGCTGTCACAACATGGATGGGTTCTGTCCTCTGCACCACGTTGCCTAAAATGACATTTGCTAATACCGCTCTGTGAGTTTGCGCTGAGCTTACATGATTAAGAATCCCAAAGGTCTCTCTATCTCAACCTTACAATGATCTCTGAAATCATTTTGCTACATCGGTTTCTATTCATAGAAATCAGAATCTCCATTAGAGTTCTCTTGTCCTCTTCTGGGTTTGCCAAACCATATTTCTTTGACACTTTTCTTCTAATTTTATATTTATTCCAGCCCCTAGATTATGAACAACTACAAAATGCACACTTTAGTATCGCCGTCAAAAACAAAGCTGAATTTCACCGATCTGTAATCTCTCAATATCGAATCCAGTCAACCCAAGTCAAGGTTCAAGTTATAAACGTGCAAGAAGGAATTGCATTCCGCCCTGCTTCCAAGACGTTTACTGTCCAGAAAGGCATAAGTAGGAAAAGGTTGATCAATTATATCCTGGGAACGTATGCAGCCTTTGATGAAGAAGCTAACAAAATTGCTTCAAATGTCAGGTACGATTACTTCAATGACATCTTATTATTCCTTGACTTCATATTAATCTATAAATTATTATACCCAGCCAGTGTGTCCCAGTGGTTGAGCGTCAACCTATGAACCACGAGGTCACGGTTCAATTCCCACTCAGAGCACATGCACTGGTTCCCCAGTGTTAAAATGAATAAGTAACATCCAAACTATTATATGGAGAGAATACAGCGATATACAAAGGTGGCCAACTCAATGAGCTGCTAACTGGAGGAGAGATAAGTAGTGGAATCATTAGACAATATTGTATTATGAGCAAAGATAATATAAGTTAAAGTGGAAACTAAAAGAAAAGTGCTTCAGCCTGCCTAGAGAGGTCAGAATAATGGTTTGCAGAAACTTTCAATTGAGTCTTAAAGAGCAGAAGTTCACCAGAAGGCTGTGGTGCAATAAGACGGAACAGTGTCTACAAAGACAGACACATACACCTAAAATCCAAGAGCACGTGCAAAACTCTGTAGTGTAAAGAGTAAGGACACGGGTTATTGCACAGAGCATAAATTAGAAAAACCCAGGGGAACACATCTTAAGGGTTATAAAATACTGTTTGTCCATGCTATTTTGTTAACTTTCTGCAGCTTTTCAGAAAAGCATATTTCAATGTCTTATATTCAAAACAAATACATTAAATATAAATGGGTCATTTTCATTAAGTAGGTAACATTCCATATTTGAAAGGAAACTATTACCTTTTTCTATTTTAAAACAGATATGCCCTCGGACGGAATGATGGTGGTTTTCTAATTATTGACTCAAAAACGGCTGAAATCAGATTTGCCAAAAACATGGCTCGGGATTCTTCTACTTTCATAGGTAACAGGACAATCATAGCAGAGGTTCTAGCCATCGATGGTAAGAAAAATATTTCAATCTTATTTAGAGAAATGTTCCTTCAATTGCATTTAGTTACAAATAGAACATTAGATCAATGATTGTAGGTTCTTGGGTCTCAGGTCCGAAGCAACTGAAGTTAGAAGGCTAGCATTCCAACATCTCAGTGGCCTTTGTAGCATCAGTGAATTCTGTGTTCTGTCCTGTGGTTTGCTTATGGTTGGGACAAGGATTTTTAGACCCACCAGAATTTCCGGTTTTGAGAAGGATGGATAAAGATTGATGCTGAATGCCTACAAGGGAAGCTCAGCTCCAATGGGAGGTGCCTTTATGAATTACTCATACAATGAGTTCCAAATAATTTATAGATTAATGACATAACCTCATTGCTTATGTCATTAAGCAATAAAATCTTCTGAAATGTTTTAAAAATATTATTCATGAACTTTGTATGTGTGTGTCCACAAGTATAAAATTAGCTTATGCTCAAGGCAATAAAGTTAAAATGAAAGAATAAACACCAAATTCACATCATCTGAGAAAATAGCAAAAAGCACAGAGGGAAAAAATATAGAAAGATTCAAGCCCACCACTGCTAGATTTCGTTTAATGTTTTTGATTGTTGACATATTAAATTTTTTTCAATTGTATTTTATATCTTAGGTAACAAAAATAAATCAATTCTTATTTCAAATACTTCAGCCCCAATTTTAGAAGTAAAAATCTTTCACACAGTGCTGGGATCATGAAGTGAATACACTGAAGAAAACTATTATTTTTATGTTGATTTCATTAGTAGTCAGTGAGTTCATCCCCTTACAGGTCTTGGTCCCAAGCATATTAAATTAATAGCCAATGCTATGAAACAGATACCAGCCAAGTTAAATATCTTTTTACAAGAGGCAGAAATTGTAGGTCATTTCTACTGTAAGAATAACAAATATAATCTCTCATGAGAAGACACACTAACTTGGCTGCATGCAGGAAACACAAGGTTCATTTTTGTGTGTTTATATTTTTTTCATCTTTATCGTTGAAAGTATTGCGTATGTCCCCTCACTCCCCATATCGACTCTTCTAGCCTGCTTGTTCTGAATATCTTTTTAACTCTAACATGCTGTTCTTACAGAAAAAACAGGGAAGACGTCTACGGGCACCATCTACGTTGATGTGCCTGGTTTTAATGAAAATTGCCCGACAACGGTCCTGGCACAGGAAAGGATCTGCAGCTCATCACCTTCTGTGGCTGTCTCTGCAAGAGCGCAGGACAGCGGGAGAGACACTGGCCCCTACGTGTTCTCCCTGGAGGATGATGTAAAGCTGCCGGCTGTGTGGCGGATCACAACCATTAACGGTGAGTAGCAGTGCAGCTGGACCACCGAGGAAAGCTCCGGAGGATGAGAGCGCTCCTGTGGAGCAGATTCTTTCCAGGAGCAATTGAAAAAAAATCAGTGCAACGAAGATGGAGCTCTCGCCTCAGGAATTTCTTCTCTTAGGCAGAAGAAAGAAATGCTATGAGATTATGTTAGCACTGTTTAATATTTCCTGTTTTCCATGTGGACTCCAATTTTTATTTTTATATATTACTAGAGGCCCACTGCACAAAATTCGTGCATGGGGAGGGGGAGGGTCCCTTAGCCCAGCCTGCACCCTCTCCAATCTGGGACCCCTCGAGGGATATCGTTCTCACAATCCAGGATTGCTGGCTCCCAACTGCTCACCTGCCTGCCTTCCTGATTGCCCCTAACCACTTCTGCCTGCCAGTCTGATCACCCCCTGCCAGCCTGATTGATGTCTAACTGCTCCCCTGCCAGCCTGATTGCCCCTAACTGTCTTCCCCTGCTGGCCTGGTCACCCCTAACTGCCCTCCCCTGCAGGCTTCATCGCCCCCAACTGCCCTCCCTTGCAAGGCTGGCCCTTCCAACTGCCCTTCCCTGCTGGCCTGATCACCCACAACTGCCTTCCCTTGCAGGCCTGGTCCCTCCAAACTGCCCTCCCCTGCTGGCCATCTTGTGGCAGCCATCTTGAGTTCATATGGGGGCAGGATCTTTGACCACATGGGGACAGCCAACTTGAGTGTTAGAGTGACAGTCAATTGCATATTACTCTTTTATTAGATAGGATTTCTACTTTCAGAGCCCACCAAAAGAAGATTAGTCAGGCCCCTATTGTACTGCAGAGCTGTTTAGGTTTCTGAATACATAAAGGCTTCTCTCTGGGCAGGCTGTGGGCAGAGAGGATGCACTAGAGGGCCAGCCTGCTCAGGGCTCATAGGAAGAGCTCCTTAGAAGAGTTGCAAGTCAGGAATCCCAAGCACGGGTGAATAGAAACCTGCAAACCCATTCGCCAATGGCAATGAGCTAATCCATCCTTCCTTTTCTTCTGGCCTTTTCCACGTTAAGCTTACATTTCCTATCTTTGCCAGGAGTCTCAGAGAAACAGCCACCAGACTTGATAAGAATCTCCTCCCTTCCCAAATTCTATAGTGACCATCTCAAGTCTATAGGCCACCTCAAATCTCTTATAAATGAACTCACTTTACTCTCACTTCTTTCTGAACCAACCTTGCTCCCTGTTATAAATGTGCTCTGTGGGGCCCTCGTCCTAGGTGTCCATCACTGCTAGGTCCCCAAAGGGATCTTGCTCTCCATGGCCTTCTTTCCTGGGGTCTTACTGACCTGGGGTAAGATTTTGGCTCTAAATGGAGCACGTAGCATTTAGCTCTAAATAGGTTTACCAGGCACACGGCCAATGGAAAGGCTGCAAAAGATACACCTGACTGGGTGAGGTGGGGCTGGACAACTGTGATTGAACTGGGTGGACCAGGGGTAATGGCAGAGGGCATGATGGAGTCAAGAACTGAAACTAAAACAAAATGATATTGAGTGTAAAATAAATAAGTTACTTAATAAATAAGGCCTGGCAGAAGCAGCACAGACCTGTAGCCCCTGAGAGCTGCTGCCGGAGCCCACTCGGAAAGGGAGGACATAGCAATGGAAAATGGAGAGCAATCAATGCTCACAAGTCAGCTAGACAATGGCCTTCACCACAGGGAACCCCATACAGCCAGCTCCAGGCTCAGGAGATCAGGACTGCCAGAGGCAGCTGAGGTAGCCTCAGCCACAGCAGAAACTCAGTCTTAGTAAGTCAGACACCAAGACATGGGTTGAGGCAAGAGGGATGCTGTCACGGTGTTACAGGAAGGGGACCTGGCCCTTGGCCTCGGGCAGCCGATAGTGTGTGGGTTCTTGACCTCCTGCAGGAAAATTTCACAACACACGCTCAGATGACGATGAGGGAATACTTGCTCAAGTTGGAGTCATAAAACAAGACAGGACTTGGCTTAGAAGAAGCAACAGGAGCTGGGCTGGGCTGCCCTAACTCTCAGGGAGTCAAAGAAAAGGGAGCCTTGGGGTCAGGTTCAGGGGTTAGCCTGGGACGAGCTGCTGCTTCCCATTGCTCCCCTGGTTGCAAGCCTTGTGGGGTCCTTTAGGGTTTGCGAGATGCGTGCCTGTGGGGGAGGAAGCGGGGGAAGAAGAGGGAAGGGGAATGTCGGGACAGGGGGAGGTTCCCTGTAGGGAGAGCACACGCTGAGTCCTTTGTCAGGGGACTTTGTCTCTTTCCTGCAGGCAGGAATCTTAGGAAAGGCCTCAAGGGAAGGTTTCAGCACAACTAATCCATTTTCTAGGTTCAGGGTCATGGTCTCCACCGCTTGGTCAGGTCAGGGCGGGGGCTGGCCAGTCATCGCAGCAGGTCCTGGTGTCACCCACCTGGCGTGGCTGCTTTTCTGGGCCTGAAGCTGAAATGCACGGAGGCCCAGTGTTTATCTCAGGGAGGTGACCATCTGCACCGGCTGTAAATTGTCCGCCGGTTGGTCCAGCTCTGGTTTGTTTCCCTGCTCCAAGTCCTGGCTTCCCGCCTGTCTCCCGGAGGGCCACCACGAATCAAGGAGTTGGCATAGGTAGACATGCAGGAGTGGGGGCGCCCCAGGAGAGGGACCTGGGGTTTAAAGGTGCCTGCGCCCCTCTTCTTTGTGGGGACATTCAGGGTAGGACCGAGTCTTTATGGGGGACCCCTCTGGGACCAGGAGGATATGTAGCCCGATTTACCCAGCCCAATCCCTGCAGCCTCATACCTGCTCAAATCTCACCCGGCCAGGAGCCTCATTGTTCACAACAGTGACGTCGACGGAACTCTGGCTGTGAACAAGACAAGGCACTGTCCCTCTGTGATCTGTGTGGTTATTTCTCCGCAGCCACCGCTGCGATGCTGAGCGCCCAGGCGCCGCTGCCCCCCGGGATGTACCCCATCTCCCTCGTGATCACAGACAGACAAAACCAGCAGTGCGACACTCCCGACAACCTGGCTGTGGAGGTGTGTCAGTGTGACAACAGGGACACCTGTAGAGCAGTCCCCCAGCCCGGGCCCCGGTATGGAGACCAGCCATCGGGGAGGCTGGGGCCCGACGCCATCGGCCTGCTCCTGCTTGGCCTTCTGATGCTGCTGCGTGAGTACCCCCACGCTTCCTCTGTTTCTCCCAGGGGCGGGGGGGGTCGCATTGCAGAAGCCCTTGCACTGCGTGGTGATGCATGTTTGCGACACAGAAGACATGTTCCCTCCTGTCACAGGCAAACCCGGGGGAATGTCATTCCCAGGAAGAATCCGCAATGTTTAAAGTGCCACTTGCCAATAATCTGTATTCATACCCAGCCAAGCAGGTCAGATATGTGAATCGTAATCTATAGTCATAAATGGTAGGCATTAGCATAAGGCAGAAGCAAGTAATAAATGCTAGACTTTTAGAAAAAAGCATGAGAGAATCAAGATGGGGGAAATAGTAGTCATAATCAAAACAATGACTTTATCCATGAGAGAGACACTTCCTAAAATGTTTTCGCCATATCCAAGTCTCATGAGGTTCTGAAGTAAAGAGAGCCTTGGACAAATAAATTTTGGAAATCATGGGCTTTGTGCTTTACAGCACACATTAACATATCACAGGCTCCGAGACGTCACTGCGTAACCCAACCCTTCCTCCGAACAGCTCACCGCCTCAATGCACACACCCCTTCACAGCTTCTCCGCGTCATATGATTAGGGTCATTGGACATACCTAGGGAAACTACACACATGTGCTATTTCTTAATAGAAATAAAATGTACTGTATTCAATATACGGATTTCTAAAAAAAGTTGCATTGAAATTGAAATCTTGTGAATCATATTTTTAACTTAAAAGAACTTTTGGTAAATTCTTGTATAAAAATAAAAGAAGTCCTTGAAAAATTCAGTCACTTCCTTAATTCATTATAAAACCACAGACTCTTAGAGTTAAAATCCCACTTCAACCCATTCACTTAAATGTTAATTTACAAGGTATTTTTAAAGCATAAGGAAGTGCAGTTTGCTGGTTTCATTGCTGTTTCCTGAGAGAGCAGAGGAGACAGACCACTGAAACATCACGCCGCCTAACTCTTGTCCATCCAGTGTGCACTCACTTGACACCATAAACACAGCCTCAACATGTATAAAGAAACGCCATCACAATAAAAACAAATTACCAGCAAGGATGGAGAAGCTGAACCACCGCGTTCATCAACCATCAAAAGGGGCCTGTTTTTAAGACAACTACACAGATCACAGGAATGGCCGCTCTGTCTCCTTCAGCCTCATGGTCCTATGAAATTTTAGTATGTTCCGTTTACCAAATGTTATTTCACAGAAACAAACTGTGCTTTCTGTTAGGTCTTCCATAAATACTTAAAACATTTTCTTTTCTTTGTAACATTCTGACAATTGTCACGTCAAACCATTCCCAAGAGATGGACATGTCTTACTACTTTGTTTTCCTTTTTGCTAGTGGCGCCCCTCCTGCTGCTGACCTGTGACTGTGGGAAGGGACCTATTGGCGGAGTAACATCTGGGTTTATCCCGGTTCCTGAGGGCTCAGAAGGAACCATTCATCAGTGGGGGATCGAAGGGGCCCAGCCTGAAGACAAGGTGAGGAGCCAGTGTGTCAAACATTTATTTCCGTTATACAGAGTGAAGTTCTGTTAGCATTCAGATAGGAAAGGGGATTGTGGGACATCAAAAGGGCCCTCAGGACCCTTGGGAGTCAGTGCTGCCCTGAATGGCGCCTTTTAAGATCTTAGTTCTTCAGACGCCGAAAGTGGTTATTCCTGTAAGCCTTTGGGTTTCTTGTAATGTCACCATTTGCAAAAAGCCACAAAATCTGTGCGTATTTTTAATGTATTTTTTAACATGGTTTTCAGGAAATCACAAATATTTGTGTGCCACTTATAACCTCCAATGGAGCTGATTTCATGGAAAGTTCTGGTACGTGAACATCAAATTTATTTCTGAAAGTCACAGTGGGTTAAATAAGAAATGTTGAAAGGCAAGAAGTGTTCTAAATTATTTTCTCAATAATTTGTGTACATCCTGGGAGGTGGTACCATTAAGATAGGGTTTTAATGAAATGGTTTATTTTTAGAATATTAGTTAATTTCATGACCTAAATCTGGCTTCAGTAAAGTTCATTTGCCCACTGATGCTACTGTTTTTAACATATGAAGATTTGTTACTTTTCTCAAACTTTAATAAACTGAAATATAGCTCTCACACAGTCAGTTATGATGTTTTCTATTCACAGGAATAGAAAAGATTTCATACATAGAGAGAAATATAACAAACACTATACTACCACCCAACTTGAACTGTTCTTTTTGTAGTTGTTGTTGACTATTACACATTCTTTTCCTTCCACTTGCCCCCACCTCCTAGGCCTTTTCCTCACTATCCTCTGTGTCCAGGGTTATGCATATGTGCATATATGTTTGTTGGTTGATCTCTTCCTGTCCTCTCCACCCTCCATCCTTCTGAGAGCTGTCAGTCTGTTCCATTTATCCATTTATCCTCTGGTTCTATCTTGTTCATCAGTTTATTTTGTTCTTTAGATTCCACATCTGAGTGAGGAGACCATGTGATACTTGTCTTTGACTGACTGACTTTGCTTAGCACAGTACTCTCTAGGTTCATACATGCTGTTACAAAGGGTAAGCGACCCTTCTTTTTCGCTGCTGCCTAGCATTCCATTGTGTATAGTACCATAGCTTTTTTATCCGCTCATCGTCTGATGGGCACTTGGGCTGATTCCAGTTCTTAGCTCATCTAAACAATGCTGTGCGAACATTTTCTCAGGCACCAGGACACCAAGCTAGCACCAGCTAATCTGCATGATCACACCTGCATGGCTCCTCTTTGGGTTTCAGACTGAGCCAATAGGGCAGCTTCATTACAATTTTCCCCCTGAAAACACATAAGCATCGCATCAGAAGCTCCCCAGGGCGGTGTGCTGAATGTCCTGTTTTCACTTTTCCATTGCTGGCTGCTGTCTCTGAAGATCCATTTCCTCTGTCTGTTTTCAATCAGCATGTTTTCAGAGCTCTTTCACCAGTTCCCTCTGCTCTACCCTCACCTCCACGTTCCTCTCACAGAACAGACTGCGGGATGCTCTTATCTCCACTAGACACAGCGCTGTGCTTTCTCCCACCGATCTGCTTTCCTTAATGGCTGCTCCCGGATATCAGAGGCTGGCGTTTTAAGGAACCCCAGTATGAGCCGTAGCGAATGTCCTTCCTGTGTTTAGATGTCTGCATGAATGCCTGCACCAGAGGAATGACGGCGGAAGGAGCGTCGGGCATGGAACTGACCACCAACCTGGGAGCGGCCGCGGGAGCTGGGGCCGCCGCGGGGTTCGGAGCCACCACTGGCCTGGGCTTCTGCTCCGCGGGCCAGACGGGAACCATGCGGACAAGGCATTCCACGGGAGGGACCCACAAGGAATGTGTCGAAGGAGCAATAAGCATGAACTTCTTGGAGTCCTACTTTTCCCAGGTAATCTGGTGAAAAACTTCGTGCCTCTGTTATCTCACTTACATTAGAGATCTTTTTCTACTTGACTATATTTCAGTTTTGCAGTTGCTTTACAGCTTGCTAAAATGTAACAAAAAAAAATTGGGGTACTTTGCCTAAATAATACAAATAAACGAGGATGGCTGTCAAAATTGGGCTACTGAAGGAGTAATAGGCAAATAGACTTTTTCGGATTTCAGGATCAGCAGCGTCCTCTTTAGAAAGAAATACGAAGCAGCTTATTTTGTATTTCCTGTACCATAGAGGATGCCAGACAGAAGTACATATACTTTTATGAGAAAAGGTTATAGTATTCACATTTTCAAAGCAGTCTGTGCCCAGAAAAGTTGAATAACCATTGACTGAATGACCCAAAAATAAAAGTGGGAGGAAGGGATGTGGTCAAAGACCAGTGAGCACAGAACCATAAAGGGACAAGGGCACCAGAACAGAGGACTCTGCGAGCAAGCTGCTTGCCTCCTGGTTGGTGTGTGATTAGAACAGATCTCACCATCTAGTTTTGGTTTCAAACTGGTAGGTGCCAGGATCTTGCCCACAGATGGCGGCTGACGCTGCGTTTGCGGGTAGCCTGGAGGGAGGGCTTGCTTGGGAAGAGGAGGCTGGGACCGTCTGAGGCGGAGTGGGCCCAGGTTAAGGGCAGGCTCCCACGAGGGCTGTGGGGTCTAGGCCGAGGCCGCAGTCCGGCTGGGCGCTGTGTAAACGATGACGGTGGGATGTCTCCTCTCCTCCCCCAAACACAAAGACACGCATGGGCACAAGTACACACAGGGACCTCACTCGGCCCCGGGGGCAACCTCCAGGCTTCACACACATTCGTTTCTCAGGCCTACATCCATGTCAGTGCCTTCAAAGCCAAGAATTAGCACGTGAGCCTCGGTCAGGCTCAATTCTGAGGGAAAGTCAACTACACTACTCTCCAAACCAGAGAATTTCTGCTGAGATGGGTGGTAGGAAGGCTGTCTATGTCCCCGGATCACCTAAGTCGCACATTCCTATCGGACCTTGCGCGTGGGGGTGGCACTGTGCTCTCCGCTGAGTCTCTTTAAATTCACGCGCCCACTCTCCTCCACTTCAGAAAGCGGTCACCTGCGCAGAGGAGGACGGGGGCCAGGAAGCAAACGACTGCTTGCTCATCTATGACAACGAAGGCCTGGGGGCCCCCGGCTCCCCCGTGGGCTCCCTGGGCTGCTGCAGCTTCATTGCCGACGACCTGGATGACAGCTTCTTGGACTCGCTGGGCCCGAAGTTTAAGCAGCTGGCAGAGATCAGCCTGGGGCTGGATGACACAGGCAAACAGGCCCAGCTGCCCGCCCACAGCAGCGGCTCTGGGGCGGGCGCCTGTGGCCACTCCGTGGAGATGCAGCACTCGGAACCGTTTAGGGGCCAGACCACGTCGGGCGGTCAGGGGGCTTGCGCTTGGTCTGCTTCGGGCTCTGTCCTCCAGCCGGCCATTTCCATCCCCGACCCCCTGCAGCAGGGCAGCTGTCTGGTGACGGAGACTTACTCGGCTTCTGGCTCGGCTTGTGGCTCCTTCCTGTACCCTCCCACTGCGACCTTTGACCCACTTCTCACGCAGCAGAATGTGGTGGTGACAGAACGCATGATCTGCCCCGTTCCCAGTGGCCACGGCCACCTGCACGGGCCCACCGAGCTGCGAGGGGCCTGTAACATGATCTGCACAGAAGACCCTTGTTCCCGTCTGATCTGACCGGAACGGCCTGGAGCAGCATCCTGGCCCCATAAAGATATTCGGACCGAATTATCCTAATGGCATAGCGGGGCTCTCAGTTGGCACCTACTTGCTACTCTCAGAAAGGGATCAGAGTCACAGTTGAAATTTTCTAGTTCACACCCCCGAAGTGAAGGTGGTGCCACTGTTAATTCTCAAACACTACTCAGGTGGAAGTAAATGTCAGTGCCTTTCAGAAAATCTTAACATGCTCAGTAGGAAAACTCCCAACCATTCTTGAACTTCTGCTTTTGCAGCGCCCAAGGGAGACGTCCACGGCTTTAAAATGCTGATGCTCTTTCAGGAGATTGAGCAGCTGGAGCCAAGGGCCCTGGTTCTTGTCTCCGTCGCCTTATCTTGGGCCATGAATAATGATGGACAAGTCTCAGTGCGGGCTCAGCACCCTGAGGGGCTCAGGAGGGGAAAAGAGAACTAGTCAGAGTTGACGTTTCCGTCTCCTTGGTGCGGGAGACCCTAAGCGCATCTCTTCCCCAAGCTAAGGGCTAACTTGCTGCAGCTGTGTGCCTCATAGTCTAACAATAAGACAGTTTTACCACGGAACGTTTAAGAACGTTTAGTAAGTTGTAAATAGTATCTGGGGTTTCTTTATTCATCTTGAAATGATCTCTGCAAAGAAAATGTTTTACACTGAACTCCTTCCTACGTGCTTCTTAGTAACAAATCCTGTACTAATAGTTTAAAATGCTCCTTATTTTTACTTTTGCCAGTGCCCGGCTAGCTCAGTCAGTAGAGCATGAGACTCTTAAAATGCTCCTTATTTTTAAATGCCGGTGGGTAGATGTAACTTACACATGTCACATTTTGATGTTTATTACGTATGCAACGCCTACAGACTTTGTGGAAACACAGAACCTGGCTTTCTCGTGAGCAAAGGGGGCCTCTGGCTAGGATAACATGAGACGACATTTGTCAATATGTATTATAAGCAGCATCAGGAACATCGATTTTTTTCAAGCCTCGCTCTTTTTTTTATTATTATTAAACAGCTACAGCAATTTCACTCTTGACATAACAATGTTAAGTTAGTTAAGATTTAGGATATATTCTTTCACTGTGTTATCATGACAGCAATGCAGTTCTTCAAGTGATTTCTGCTCCTCCAAGATTTTAGCCTCTGAGCCTCTGAGAGCATCTCCCTGCTCGTGGCCCTCACTGTCTGGGCTGAGTCCCCACAAGGTCACTGTGCAGCTCACTACTCTAATTGTATATAAAATTCTCCTTTTTTTTTTTTTTGCCAGATTCAAAATTGATATTTGTTTTTCCAGATAGAATGCTAAGTAGTAAAGTGTTTATGTTTTCACCCCGAAGTCTTGAGGACACCCAGAGGGAAAGAGACCCCTAAATGTCCTTCCATCCAGCATGCGCCCCTCTCCCGGTCCCTAACTCCCGGGGCACTGCCAGCTTAGCCTGGGGGTGCAGGCGGCGTGTCTTCCAGGCAGGGCTGCTGCTGCTGCAGGGCCTGCGGTGTGCTTGTCTCGAGTTGAGGGGAACTGAACCCCGGGGAGCAGCCTGCGGGGTCCTGAGGGAGTCGCTTTGCTATGACAACTGGGCACCCCTTCTCTTGTGGCTCAAAGACGCTTTCTCTGGGATCTTGAGCTGTGCCTTTGTTTATACAGAAGTTACGCTAATGGTCATAATAACCCTTATTCTGAGTTCAAAAGTGTACTCAGGATTCTCAAAGGGTTTTAACTTTGCCTCTTAAACCCACCTTCTCGGGATATGGGGTTTTGCTGCATTTGTCGGACTGAAGAGGAAACCACGCCTGGCAGGAAGGTGCTGGAGTGGAATAACGGCAGTTCGATGTGTCTGAAACCAGAACACAGCAGCCTGTCTCAGGGGACCTTGAGTTGATTCGCTATGTAAAATTACATCCACAGCAACAAATGCATCTGTATTTTTTCATCAAAAATAAAAATTGTTTTAAGCAGAAAAAAAAATTTTAAACTGTCTTTTTACTTGCTGTATCACCAATTTACAACGGTATATATTAGAACTTTAATAGTATAACATCGTTATAATAAAACCTTTTGGTGACACACTTAATGAGTACTTCCTTAACCATTCACTAAAAGCTGAACTGCTCTCTATAATCAATAGTTATTTAAAAACATGATATAAGAAAGTGACTTCCATTTATGTTTTGTCATTTTCCCAGCTGCCCCCTGTCCAGGCAGGAAGGACGTACCAGGAGCCCCAGGACCTTCCTCAGGTGGGTGCAAACGGTGCTGGGTGAGGTCAGGGCAAACTTGTGCTAACAGGGTGCTGTAACGTGTTTATCATTTCTTTGGTAATCTAGCCTCATCTTTCAGGCAAGTTTTAACATTCTATGATGACTCAGAGAGAAAAGTTGGGATAAAGAGAAGGTAAGGTTTCCAGCCTAACACATTGGGGACAGCTGTTAGCCACAGTGAGGGGGGGTAGGGGGGGTTGCTAAATGCTTGTCGTTTTATGTCTTTTTTTTTTTTTAAGGAATGCCACAATGTAAGTCCCTTCAGAATGTCAGATCTTGCTTCTGACTGACCTTCCTCACTCTTAAATGCGGACTTGGACTTGGAGTAAAGGGAGCAGACACTGGACTGGAATGGATGTTGAGTGAAGGAAGTATACGACCTAACTCGGACGATCAACTCAATTTCAGGAAAAATGAAAGCCACGTAGGTAAATACCACCAGTTTCTCTTATTCTTAGAAAATTCAAGAAATAAAAATCTTAATTCTCAAAAGCCAAGAGCGTAAAAGGAATACATCGAACTGACTAGCTTCGATGTGACTAGAAATGAAGAAACAGGTGGAAGTTCAAGGTCTTTCCTTCCTATTCTGGGCAACTCAGCCCTTTCCCAGCTCCTCTTCCGGGTGACAGAGAGAAACTGAGTCACAGGGTATGTGGTTAACACTTGTTCAACCGCACCGCCCAGGAGGCTCTGTGTCAGGGGCAGGATTGATCTGAAAACAAGACGATCGTTTGCATTGCAGGTGACAGAGGACCCGCTTCCCAGGACGAATACTGAGATTCTGAGCTTTACCCGACCCGGGCTGCGCTGAGATCCCCTCCCTCCGACAGAACGGCGGCCAGGCTGGGTTGGTGTCTTTACTTTCTTTTTCGTTAATACATTGACTTTTGGTTCTTTTTACAAATACAAACCAAAAAATCTACACACGGAGAGATGTTGCTAAAAAGCAAGAGAATGACGGCCTAAAAGAGCAAGTGTCAATGCATGCAGCGGCCAGAGTGGGGAGAAGCGAGACAGGGCGGGGGCTGCCTCCCAGACGGCCAGAGGGACAGGTCTCATTTAATTCTTAAAGGACCCTCAGCTTGCAGCCCCGAAAGCAGAGACTCCTGGCTTCCTCGAGGTCGTACAGCACTGTGACAGAAATGTAAAGGTCTGACTATAACTACTCAGCACTGCTGACAATTATTTCTCTCAGAATAATCTATTTCAGCTCTGAGGTTTGAGCAGAACATGAAAATTTGGAAAGAATACAAAGAAAGCAGTCAAAATTATTTTTAAAATATTGAAAATATTAGAATCTAGATATAATTCTAAAGATTAAAGAAGCCATATAATGTAGGGGTTGACATACATACAGGGGTTGACAAAATTAGGTTTACAGTTTAAGTACAAGAAAGAGTTTCTTCACATATTATTATTTGTTAATTATGTATTACTAGAGGCCCAGTGCATGAAACTCGTGCACTCAGGGGGTCCCTCAGCCTGGTCTAAGCTCTCTCTTGTCTAGGAGTCCTTGGGGGGATGTCCAACTAAGGGGAAGCAGGAGAGGCTCCTGCCACCACTGCTATGCTCCCCAGCCATCTGGCTCAGGGCTTGTGGCTGAGCAGTGCTCCCCCTGTAGGAGCGCAAGGCCCACCAAGGGCAGCTCCTGCATTGAGCATCTGCTCCCTGGTGGTCAGTGTGCGTCATAGCAACCGGTTGCTCTGCCATTCGGTTTATTCGCATATTAGCCTTTTATTATATAGGATTACTACAACTGTAAACCTACTTTTGTTCACCCATGTGTGTGTACATAGAGAGATAGAGAACAAGAGTTAGACATATCTCTCTTGTATATCTAACATTAAGAGAGAGAAAGAAGTAGAGATCGAGAGATGGATTAAAATAATGCAAGTACATGATTTGCTGCTATCCTGAAGTATGTGTGAGGTTATTTTTCAGGGCACAATGTCCAGTTCTCTCCCATATTTAACAACAAAACAAGCTACATAGAAGTCATGTAATCTTTTTTAGTAAACTCCTTAAGAATTATTTTGACAGTACACTTTTTAGAAGAGGTTAAATAAATGTCTAGATATAAGCATAACTTTTTTTTAATTTGGTATTTGTAAATATTGTGAAATAAACACACAATAAATCTAGTTAACAACTGTCACTCTACATAATTACAAAAAAAAATGTTTTCTTTTGTGATGAGTTTTAAGATTTAGTCTCAGCAACTTTCAAATATGCGATTCAGTATTATTAACTATAGTGATCACGCTGTACACTGCTGCATCCCCAGGCTTATTTCATATATATATATATATATATATATATATATATATATATATATATATAATTGATTTTTTACAGAGAGGGATAGAGTGTTAGAAACATTGATGAGAGAGAATCATCAATCAGCTGCCTCTTGGACACCCTCTACTGGGGATGTGCCTGCAACCAAGGTACATGCCCTTGACCAGAATCGAACCCAGGACCTTTCAGTCCTCAGGCCAATGCTCTATCCACTGAGCCAAACCGGTTTCGGCTAGGCTTATTTCTTTTATAACTAGAATAATAAATTTGTACCTTTCGACCCACTTCCCCCTCTCCCCCCCAACACCACCCCATCACCACCACCACCACCCTGGCCTCTGGCAGCCACCAATTAGTTCTCTGCATCTATGAGCTTGTTTTTTGTTTTGTTTTGTTTTAAAATAATAACTTTAAGTGGGTGCATTCATCTTAGTTTTCTCATGATTTGTGAAAAACAACATCTTTTAACCGCCACAATTATTTTACTCCTTAAAGCCAACTCTGTTAGGTTGCCGAAGGAGGAATGCACGAGGCCAGAAGAACAGTGAGGGGTGAGAATTTATTCCATCATCCGCACACTAACCAGGAGGTCAGCGGATGATGGAACAACTTCATAATCCCTCACCATTCTGGCTCGTGTGTTCCTTCTTTGGCGATGTAACAATCCCCATTCCTTCTTTATTCCCTAGAAGTACATGGGACAATTGTGTTTTTAACCAGTTAACTGCCACACATCCAAAACTGAAACCATCCCACATGCCACAATATTTTTAATTTAATTGTGTCTATAGACGCTTATGGCATACAAAGTGTTAATATTATGCCTTAGAACACCTCTGCTGTTTTCTGTGTGCTGAATTTTTCATTATTAAGTTAGCAAGCAGAAAATTTCATGTGAAAACACAGAACACCAGAATATGATAATATAAGCAAACCACCAATGCTGAAAGAATACATATGTCCTCATTTCTCAGAAGGCACGGGAGCTTTTATATGGTTTCCCAATCAGGAGGAGATTGCAAAAAGCTTTCTTAATTATAAATCGGTACAGAATCAGGTAATCCCATATTTACTTAGATGGCATAATGGCATGGTTTTCGCTCCTGCAAGGCGGCATTTTTACTAAGCCAAACATGAGTATCTAACATAAAATGTGAGACTGACTCCAGTTACATCTTCCCGTGTCCCCCTGTCCAACTGACCAGCTCTGATAGTGAGATATATGTCCTCGCCAGGAGGTAAAACACACACAAGCTCGCATCCACACACGTTTGTTTCAGGCAACCATGTCCTTGGCTTAGCTGAGGCAGGGTCTTTCTGTCACCGGCTCCATGGACTGGACACATAAGACATACATGTACGAAGGTGGCTCTCTCCATTTATTATTTATAATAAAGAACCATCTGGGTCTGTCAGCTTTCTTAGGTAGAGCAGAATGAAGGTGTCTTTTTTGACCAAACTTTTACATAGTCTCATCCACACTTTTTATTAGTAAGAAGAAAATGAAATGTGTAACAGAAAATGGAAGTATTAGTCAAAGGGTACAAAGATTTAGTTATTTAAGATGAGTAAGTCCCAGAGGTCTACTGTATAGAACAGAGCCTACAGTTAATCACGTTATATTGTATACTTAAAATTTTGCTAAGAGGGTAAATCTCATGTTAAGTGCTCTTATCATAAAAAGAATAGTAACAATAAGATGGCATAAGGAAACGCTTGAGGTGATGAGTAGGTTTATGGATGAATTGTGGTGATGATTTCTGGGTACATACTTGTCTCCAGTCTCGTCAAGTTGCCTATATTAATACGGGCAACTTTTTGTCTGTATGTCAACAAATTAATGTGTCATAAACCTTTAGTCTAATAGGTTCTGATTATATTTATTCTTTTGCATCTTCCCTCTGCTTCTCGGCTGTTATGAATTGCTACGGGAACTTCCTCAGAAAAGACTGTATGGCTGCTTGAGCTGAACTCTCAGTGGATATTCTAACTTGCCACTCTTCCTTGTACCTTTCTTTGATCCCAGAACTGTCCTCCTTTGTACTGGCCTCTGCATATCCTCTCAAAGATGCAAACAACAGCAAAGGCCTGTGCTGCCAACATGACAGAAGCCTGCTCATCCCGGCCACAGAGACTCTGGGCCTCCAGGACAAGCCCGGGCACGCTGCTGCTACCTCAGCCAGCTCTGGGTGGACTGGGATGTACCCACTGAGAGAACAAGTCAGGAGATGTTGGCTATTTTGACAGGAAGCAATGAGTTATCAGGCAAATAAAACCTGCTAATGTATGCAGAAAATCAAACTACAGGAGGACCTAAGAGAAAAATTCTAAATCTCATTCCATCTGTTAGTCAACCAGAAATAATGATAGGTTATAGATATTTTAACGGTTAACAAAAGGTAAACTTGAAATGGTTTGCATTTGGTTTGGTTTGGTTTTTTAATTCTGTGTTTTGAGTTAAGGGCTAAGTGTTCAGGCTTTGGAGACAAATTACTTGAGTTCAAATCACAGCTCCCCCACTTACTAGCTGTGCCTTTGAGCAACTGAACCTCTTTGCACGTCTTTGTCATTTATAATTTAAATCTTCAAAATGAACTCAACTCAGGAATGCTGACAGCCAAGCCACTGAAACCATACAAACTCAAAACATGATCTAACCCAAAGTCTTACTGTTCAGGTGCTTAAAAAACAGGCTGAAAAGGAACTTGCTGATCAAAGGCAGAGTCAGGAACTGACTTCGCTAATTCTCATTCTGCAGCTCTAAACTCTGGCTGTAATATTTCTCTCTGGCTAATCTTTTGCTGTAGTCACAGGCTTGTCCCGTCTAGTCTGTCCTGCACTGGAAATTCCTCTGAATGATGGACAGCCAAGCTCACGAGAATCGCCACTGCAATTTTCCATGGGGCTTCCTTGGAAAGGGGCGAGGGGAGGCTTTTTCCGTAAAGGTCTAATTATATTCTTTGCACCGAGCAGAATAGGGCAGCCAGGAGGGTGGGAAGGGTGGGATCGGGTGGGATTAGTTGAACCTGAGCATGAAAGGAATGATGCTACTGACCCCACCTCCAGGACACATTCATGAGGTAATGCCACTGGAATAGCAATTACTGCACAGACACACTCAGAATGACTCGCTTCTGCTCAGTTTCTGTACAGTTTGAGGTGCCAAGTTTCTGGCCAGGTGAAAGGAGTTTTATTTGCAAAGGCTCGTTAACCCCACACAAAAGGGAAGGAAGGGAAGTTTGCCTTTACCTTTGTGTGTGTTCTCTCCTTATTTCTAGAACGTGGTGTGCTTCATGTTTTCATAACCATTACCTCCTGCCTCCTTTAAAAATTTGAGCATAACTAGCTGATGCATCTTTAAACTGTTTAATATATTAATTCACAGTAAAGTATAAATCACACAGAGCACTTTGTTACTCCTCCCCGGTGTAAATACCTTTAGTACTTAGAAAATATCTGTTGACTCAGAAAACAAAATGAAATTGTACTCTCATCAGGAGTTGGAGTGTGTTGTGTACAGACACTGTCCAGTGTCCCTCAAACCACATGTGTGTCCTCCGTCCATGTAGGACCTCAGAGCACCCCTGGGACTCAGGATCCCCATTCTGTACATCACCCAATGTACTTGGTCTCCAAGAAGTAAAAATCAGTAAAACAATCTAGAGAGCCTCCATCATCTTGTTGTCCCTGGAAGCCGAGAAGCCACAATCTTCCTGTAATTTTTTGTTTGTGTTAAATGGCTTATTCAGCCCTCTGAGGTGAAAATCCAAGGTACGGAGAACAATAAACCATACCCTGTGAACTCAAGGGTCCGATTATTGAAAAGTCTGAGGCTTAGCTTTCCCACAGGGCCAAACAACCGAGGCCCACAATGCATTTCTACACCCCACAGAGCAGCCCTCCACCTGCACCATCACTCTGTTCAATGCTGTCTTCCCAGGCACTGCTCTGCTTCCCGTGCTCCATGCTCATCAAATTTACCGATACTTCAGCGGAGTGTTCTAATCCCACAGCTAAGACAGACACACAATGATACGCACCCCTCCTCTTCCAGACCGTGAGAATTAGTCAGGAGAAGTCTGACTGATTTACCTTTATTGTCCTGATTCTGCATGACATGGGTGTGACTCTCTCCAGAGGTATGCTGTTATTCACATCCTGATGGGAGAAGGAAAAAAAAAGTGGCAGTAAATTCACAGAAAATCGCCTACTAAAAGGAGAGGTCTGCTCTCAAGGCATAGAGTGGTGATCATTGTGATTTTTTTTAAGTTGGTAAACACATCTGTCCTCGGGCTAGCTGGTAAGTCACCGGGAGCGTTAAAACTTTTTCCCACTGTCTACGGGAGGGAGAAAAGGATTTTCCACTGGGAAGGCTAGAATGCAAACTATTTCTCCCCCACAACCTTCCATGTATCAAAGTTCTGCTTAACTGGTTTGCTTACTGTTTGACCATATTTCTACGTAATGAAATATATTTTTTAAGTGCGAACTAGGTGAGGCAATGAAACTCAAAGTAGGCCCACTTCAAAAACAAAGATAAAACATTTACAGTACAAACAAAGCAGGTTCAGAAACAGACATTTTCCTGAAATGCTCAGATACAGAGACATTTTGATTCTCTTCTTCGTGTCTGCCAAGGGCCTCAGCTCTCCGAGCCTCTGGGTGTGTAGATGCCTCTGAGCCCTTTAGTTCTTGTTTGTCATGTGAAAAGATTGTCGGTTACTCTGGAAACAAAAGTAAAGTTAGGCTGAAACCGGTTTGGCTCAGTGGACAGAGCGTCGGCCTGCGTACTGAAGGGTCCCAGGTTCAATTCCCGTCAAGGACATGTGCCTTGGTTGCGGGCACATCCCTAGTTGGGGGGTGTGCAAGAGGCAGCTGATCGATGTTTCTCTCTCATCAATGTTTCTAACTCTCTATCCCGCTCCCTTCCTTTCTGTAAAAAATCAAAAAAATATTTTTTTTAAAAAAGTAAAGTTAGTACATAGAAATAATTTGCCATTCATAATATCTCATTTGGGATTCAATAATAATATTGTAATTTGAAGGCAGCACGGCTCTTCCAAATGTGTCCTTCAGAGTAGTGATTCTCAATATGTTTTGTGCAGGACACCTGTGGCAGATGCATCCACAAGGTCATGCCTCCCGTGGCCAAGTTCACCCTCAGGCTCCGTTCCCTTCCAAACTAGAATCCACCCCGTATCTCCACGTGAGGAAACGTCAAACATGCGAGTAAGTAACATCTTTATTGAAGTACTTCAATGTGCTCTAATCATTTTAACAAGTACCGTAAATAACTCACAAACTGATTAACAAAGTATTGCATGGTGTGGTACTAAAATAAAAATCGCCAACAAGATTAATTTTGAAAGTCAATTAAAATGAGTGATTTCATATCTTTGAATCCTTGTTTTTTACCTTAAAATGGAAAGTATTTGTTTTTGAGATTCTGCTTCTCTCTGCGAAAGCCACTGGTCTGGGTCATTCTGAAAGGCTCTTTAGAGCTGGTGTGGCATTGTCCTCCAAAGCTGTGGCATCGTCCTTAAAAAGGTCACCATCTACGTGCAAATGCAGTAACTACCGAGGGCCTTTTCTGGGCCTCCCTGAGGTCTTTAGCCACCCGGGGTCACCACCCGGGGTCAGCAACACGGGTCAGGCCGAAGTTTCTATCTGACACTCTCCTGCCATCAGCCCACAGAGCCTGGCCTGCTGGCCCTGAATTCCAGCCCCTTCCCCAGCCTCTGCTAGTTCCCTTATCTCCCAGGAATTCCATAAACAAACCCAGGGGCAGAACCAAAGCCAGGGGTGCATTCTGAAGCGTGTTCAGAAAATGGAGCTGGGAAAACCCAGTCCGAATCCTGAGTGCCCCCACGCTGCCTCCTGAGTGCCCCCTTTGTTCACTGTGGAGGGAACGATTCCCTGTGGCTTATGGCTTCGCCCACCCCCTCCCCCCCCCTCCCCCCCGGGGAAGAAAGGAGGCTTAAGGAAGAGGAGGGACAGGGAAATGTTCTCCCTTCTCTGAACCCCTCGCCCTGTGCTGTGCAGGGGTCCTAGCGAAATCCATGGGACAAAGTGGGGGGCAGGGGGCGGTGTCCATTGTGGACCAGGCCTCCCAGCGCCCCCCATTCAGTTTGGGGACATGTACTCACATCCTTCCAGGAATACAACAGTCTCTGGATCTTTACCCGCATTTTAAACACACACACACACACACACACACACACACACGCACACACTGCCCTCCAAAGTAACCCTGAAAACATGTTCACTGTTCACTCATTCACACTTTTAAATAAGAGCCACCGAAAAGCCTTAGTGGGTCAGGTCCTGCAAACAGTTCACAGAGAGAACCCCAGCCCTGGTGAGATTGGCGCTGTAGCC
The DNA here is from genome assembly GCA_963693515.1 of Pipistrellus nathusii. Taxonomy (NCBI): domain Eukaryota; kingdom Metazoa; phylum Chordata; class Mammalia; order Chiroptera; family Vespertilionidae; genus Pipistrellus; species Pipistrellus nathusii. Next base: position 82,488,349 of record OY882864.1, on the reverse strand, counting down.
AACGGCAGCAGACATACAGAGGTAGCCGCCCGGTCCTGGGCTGTGCTGTGCCAAGAACAGGAAGAGGGACGGAGGGTGGGGCAGCGCAGGTGTCAGCGGGTTGGCCAGAGAAGGCCTCACGGACAAGGTGGCGTTTGAGAGGCAGAAAGGCTAAGAGCGAGGGAGTCAAGTGTGTGCACAGCTGGACTGAAGGATCTAGGGCAGTGGTCGGCAAACCTCAACTCGCGAGCCACATGCGGCTCTTTGGCCCCGTGAGTGTGGCTTTTCCACAAAACACCACGGCCTGGGTGAGTCTATGTTGAAGAAGTGGCATCAGAAGAAGTTTAAGTTTAAAAAATGTGGCTCTCCAAAGAAATTTCAGTGGTCTTACTGTTGATATTTGGCTCTGCTGGCTAATAAGTTTGCCCACCGCTGTTCTGGGGAAAGAGCCGAGTGCACAGGGGGGAGGGGGGCGGGGAGCAGGCCGCAGGCCGGAGCTGGCGGCACCTGCCCTGACGGGAATCCTGATAGCACACCCCCTCCCAGCAGCACAGGCAGCAGGAGCCTGGGGTAAGGATTGCAAGTGAGTCAGCCGGAGGGAGAGGCGCTGGATGGGGAGGGTTCCTTTGTTTATGAAATTCCTAGGAAGACAAGGGAACTGGCAGAGACTGCTGTTAGAAACCCACCTCAGTCCAGCATGGCTACCTTCTTATCACCTTTAAACCAGCGTGACGTGTTCTGGAAAAAATCTCTTAAACCGGGCTCAGCACTCTGCCCAGGTGCGGGAACAAGCAGCTTTGCTTCCTTTCTGGGCCAAACCCGATTCTGCAGCTGTCCCTCCTTCTTCTCTCCCCCCCATGACCCTCCCCTGTCCCACCTTCTTCTCCCCCCCCCATGACCCTCCCCTGTCCCACCTCCTTCTCCCCCCCATGACCCTCCCCTGTCCCATCTCCCTCCCCCCCATGACCCTCCCCTGTCCCACCTCCTTCTCCCCCCCATGACCCTCCCCTGTCCCATCTCCCTCCCCCCCATGACCAAGTCAGCAGTGTCCTCAGGGGTTGGGAGCCAGGGACTTGGCCTCCCAGCAGCGGAGTCATACACTGAGTCACAGGGCCTGCAGGGCAGACGGCTCAGGCTCCCAGGTGACTCACCGCCTCGGGCCTCCCTCTCTCGGGTGTGGGCTCTGTGCTGTGCTCTCACACTGATGTCCCCAAAGCTATTATACTAAGAGGCGCTGGCGTCTCGGTGAGACCACCGGCTTGCTGTCTGCTGAGCTCTCAGTACTTCTCTGTAAATTCCAGCTCAGGACGGCAGCCACGTTTTCCCCATTAGTACCAGGGCCACCCCAACCCAAGTGGCCCAGTGCTCCTCTCTCGGGGCCTGAGGGAGGCCACACTAGGTCCATCTCACCAGAGAGGCACGGGAATATCAGCATCCGGACATCTAGCGCCTTGTGCACGCAGGCGGGGACCGCGGCTCCTCCTACAGAAAAGTCCATCCTCCCCGTTCCCCACCTGATGGAACACAGTCTCCTCAGCCGGCCCCTGACCTCCTCCACCTTTGCCCTGACTGTCCCTCCTGCTGCACTCATCTGTGCTGACACCTCTCACCGGTCAGCCAGGCCACTCTGCAGCCCTGACTCACATCCAGCCTCTGCTCTTCTGCTCCTGCTCCTGCTCCCGCTCCTGCTGCCGTGTGGTTGGAGAAAATATTACAGTCTGGGTCTTTACTGTCATTTTAAACACACACACACACACACACACACACACCCTACCCTCCAAAATAACCTTGAAAACGAATTCACTGTTCACTCACTCACACTTCAAATAAGAGCCACCGAAAACCACATGCACACGTGTGTGGGCACCTATGCTTGCTCACACACGCACACACAATCCCAGACCTACACCGTCTGATCAGAGCCACGTTTAGCTTATCCACAGTGGATATTCCAGACACCTTTCCCTACAATTGGTCTCGACACGTTTTTATTGCTTGTCTAACGTGTGCTGGATACAGCGGGTTGGGCCCACATGAATGTGCTGTGACCTCTGCTTTCAACGTGCGAACAATCCTGAGAACGAGGGTGGGCGGAGTAGCGGACGTGGATGAAATAACCACGGCCACAGAGCGACAGCCACGAGGCAGGTGTGTGAGTCATCGTGAGAGAGTCACGGAGGAGAGGAGAGGAGCGGAGGGCGGGGAGGCCACTGCAGACGGAGGGTACGGGGAAAGGAGGGCTGAGGATGACTCTCAGGGCCTGGGCCTGATGGCCAAATTGACAAGGCCGAGGAGCGGGTAGGAAAAGCCGCTGGAGCAGTGCAGGGAGGGGCGGGGGGACCTTTTTGTAGGTATGCTGTTTGACAGCCCTGCGAATTGGGTGGGTCACCTGAGGCCCCTATGAAATATATGCAGTTTGGGGCTTGGGAGAGCTAGCTGTGACAGACCTGCACACTGGGAGTGGCTACAGACTCACGCTTGGTGCCAAGGAGGAAATAACTCAGAAGACATAGCATGTAACAGGGAGGCAGAGAGTAAGAAATGAATTGAGAAAGAACGGCCAGAAAAATTAGAAAATTAGGTGACTGTTTCTGTCCCTAAATTGACCTGCAATTGTCTTCTTCTCAATTCTACTTCCAGGCTTTTCTACTTGGATATTGCTCTAATATCTCAAATTCCACTTTCACACACACACACACACACACACACACACACACACGCTTTCACTTCTGGCTTTCCTTTCTGTGTCAATAGCATGAAGACCAAGCTTTTTACGGATAAATCTGAAACCCCGACTCTTCACCAACAGCGGCTGTGCTGAGTTAACGCTGTGCTGGCAGGCCCAGCGGCTCCCTCACCATTATTCTTTTAAGAATCAGCTCGCTGCACACACACTTTCTAAAGAGATCCCCTAACTCATGGTTCAAAGTGTGGTTAGGGACTCCCTTCTCTAGGATTATATTGCGTCCTCATATATGTCTAGCACTGCATTTATAATAGTTTATAGTAGTTACAGTTACATTAGTTCATAATGTCAGATCTATTTCATAAAGACCTGTTTTTGTTTCTTTGAATGAAGGAACACTTAGTTCGCATTTCCAACAGAATGACATGCTCAGTGAAGAGGAACAAACTAAATGGCAAAAGGGATGAGAAAGGGGAGATGGCAACCGCACTGGATCTGGCAAACTGGCAAAATCGGAACCGGGAAGTGAGGGGGAGCTTGGGGGAGGGGAGATGAAGGCACTTCCCACCACAGAAGGAACCGGGCCATTTTGGCCAAATTTTCTAGTAGCAAATCAATCCTTCATACTTTCACCGGCTCTTCCATTACTCCGACTGCACTAGGTAACCTTGCTTGGAAGTGCCCTAGTCTGTTGCTGATGCCAGTATTTCTGCTTTTGAGGAAGAGTTCACGTTAACGTGTACGCTTGCAATAACTATTGTGTAATATATCGCCATTTATTGCACCCTCGGGTGCTAGACACTGCAGAATGCTTCGCACAGATTTCCTGGTTTAATCTGTGCAACAACCCTGTGTGCTGGGCACCATGAATCCAACTGGACGGATCTGGAACCTGAGGCCCAGGAGGGCGTCCGTCCAGGAGGAGGATCCTGACCTCTGGTTACACTCTGTGGACGGGATTTTGTAAATCACAGGGCGAGTGTGCCTTCCCCCGGTCACCGCCGGAGCGCTCCTGGCGGGCCTGGTTCGCCAGGGCTCCCATGTGCCATCCTGCCGACCACCGCTCCCCCCTGGGCTGGCTCCGGCACCTGCACCTGCACCTGCACCCGCGGGAGGCGCTGCGGCAGGGGGAGTGGGCCTGGCGCCCGGGGCCCAGGCGGCCTCGCTCTGGGCAGGAGGACCCGCCCCAGGCGCTCCTCTTCCTGCCGGCCTGCCCCAGCCCGGCCTGCTCACGCCAGGGCGGCCTCGCAGGACGTGGTCCCCCTGGACACGGGGGTCCCCCCTGGACACGGGGGTCCCCCCTGGACACAGCGGGTCCCCCCTGGACACGGGGGTCACCCCTAGACAAGGGGGTCCTCCCTGGACACAGGGGTCCCCCCTGGACACGGCAGGTCCCCCCTAGACAAGGGGGTCCTCCCTGGACAAGGGGGTCCCCCCTGGACACGGCGGGTCCCCCCTGGACACGGGGGTCCTCCCTAGACAAGGGGGTCCTCCCTGGACACAGCGGGTCCCCCCTGGACAAGGGGGTCCTCCCTGGACACGGGGGTCCTCCCTGGACACGGCGGGTCCCCCCTGGACACAGCGGGTCCCCCCTGGACAAGGGGGTCCCCCCTGGACAAGGGGGTCCCCCCTGGACACGGCGGGTCTGTCTGCCAGGTGGCCCGGCCCTGCGGCCAGCTCCGCTCGGGGAGGAGCCGGGGGAGGAGGGGGGAGGGCGGGGCGGGGCTGCCGCCCAAAGTCCCCAACCAGGGCGGCCAGGTGAGCGACAGGCGGCTCCTCCTGCGGGAACTCCCACCGGGCGGGGACCCGCGGCTCCGGTCGGCGGCCCCGGGGCGGGGCCAGTGCGGGGCGATCGCCGGGCGGCCGAGCGGGAGGAGCGGAGGAGCCGGCGGAGCGGATCGCCCTGCAGCCGGCGGAGGAGCGGGGAGCGGACGGCGCCCCGGGGCGGGCGGAGGACGATGGCGCTGCGCGCGGACGGCGCCCCGCTGCTGCCGCTGCTGCTGGTGAGTGAGGGCCCGCGGCGGCCTGGCACCGGCACCGGGCGGGCCTGGCACCTCCGGGTGCCCCGGGCCCAGCCCAGCCCCGGCCCGGCCCGAGCCCTGTGCGCGGCACCTGCGGAGCGGGCTTTGTTCGGTCCCCGCGGGAGCCCGGGGAGGGGGGGGGAGGGAGAGAGGGAGAGAGAAAGGGAGGAGGAGGGAGAGGCAGAGGGAGAGAGGGAAAGAGAGGCAGGGGCAGAGGCGGAGGGGGAGGGAGAGGGAGAAAGGGAGAGGGGGGCCGCCGACCCCAGGGCGCAGGCGAGGCCGGGACCCGGAATCCTCAGAAAGGCCCGTGTCCTTCACACTTTCCGCAAGGCTTCTGTAAGCAGACCCGCTTTAAGCCCAGAGGCAGTCTTAACCTCCGGCTGGAGCCGCAAAGTTGGAGTTTGAAGGCCATTCATCTCCTGGTGCGAACGGCCCCACGCGCTAGCGCTGAGGCTGGTGTCCTTCCGAAGGGCTGCAGCGCGGGGGTCTCAGGTCAGTCTCTGTGGCTGGGCCTCCGGGTCCTCTCCCACCGACTGTCAGCCAGCAGCCAGCGGAGGGAAGGAGAGACCCCTGGCTCATGCTTCCCGCCCCCTCCTCTCTCTCTCCCTCCCTCTCCCCCTCCAACTCCCCCGCCTGCCACCCAGGCCAGGGATGCGCCTGCAACCCAGATAGTCCCCTTGACTGGAACCGGGATCTGCTTGCCATGCTCCACCCACTGAGCCAACCGGCCGGGCTCAGTGGATCATCTTAAAGAAAGGGTTTCAATGCTGCGTAGACAGTGTCCAGTGCTGCCTCTGTATGCCATGCTTGCTTCCAATGAGCCAGTTGGCTTTTAAACTGTATCCGTCTCCCTTTGCTAACGGACTTCCGCATAACTTAGAGGCGGCCCGGTTTCCGGGACTCCGCTGAATGGGTTCCATGTGGTGTCGGGTGGACTCACCTGGGACCCACCAGGAAGTGCATACAGAGCGGAGGGCGGGGCAGCGCGCACCTTGGGCCCCTGGGACCAGGTTCCTGCCTGCTCCACTTGCCATCTCGTTCTGCCCAAGCCATGAAGTGACTTCAGTTCGAGTTCACGCTGTCTGTCAACAAAGCTTCTCTGAGACATGGCTGTGGGGTTTGTTTGGACCCCGAAAACAGCAGTAATTCCCCGGGGCCATGCTGGGGGCAGAGGAGAGCAAATGCCAAGCAGCATAGCCTGGCCTGGGTGGTCACTGTCTCCCTCCCTGCAGGGAGGAGCCCTCCTGTCCTCCCGGGCAGTCACTGTCCCCCTCCCTGCAGGGAGGAGCCATCCCGTCCTCCTGGGGGGTCACTGTCCCCCTCCCTGCAGGGAGGAGCCCTCCTGTCCTCCCGGGGTGACAGCAGGCCAGTTCAAACAGCGACAGAGAGCTCAGCAGCTCGGCGCACTTTTTACGGTAGCACTTGGTGTTTTCACTTTCCTTTGGCCCCATCTCTGCCCTTTGGGAGTGAGACTCGCTGGCCGGAGCTGGGGGAGTTCTGGAGGCCTTCGCACTTTCCAGGCCGCTCTGGGATGTGAGTGTGCAGTCCGTCTGGGTCCGAGCGGCCTGTAGCCATTGCCCCGATGTGCCTGCAGCTGGAAGGACAGGCAAACGCTCCCGGGTCCGGCACCTCCTCCTGTGTCCAAAGCCTCCCCAGTGGGAAGTGCCCTTCCTATGCTGGCCTCCCGCTCCTGGCCGGCCTCACCCCGTTAGTTAGCGCTCCCAGCGCCCCCCGTTCGCCGCCAGGGGGCAGTTATCGTGAGTTCCATCTTGAGTTCCTACTCCTCTCCGAATGAGGCAGAGCCTGGCATTTCACAGACTGGCGGAGGAATGCTCCGAGAAATGTGTCCTTAGGCAGCATCATCGTTGCGCAAACTGCACTGACTGCACGTCCGCACCCGCATGGCCCGGCCGCCACACTCCCAGGCTCGGTGCTGGGCCCAGCTGGAGGCGCTCTAGGCGACACAGGAATGTTTAAAACATGCAGGGCCTGGCTGCTTAGTCATGGGCACTGACCTCAGTTCCCTTCGACTGTCAGATAAGAAAAATGGCAACAGCCAACACAATAGCCATCAGGTGTGAATGAATCAAAATTATACTTTTGTTTGCGTGTCACATCGAAAAAATACATATATTTTGCCGAAACCGGTTTGGCTCAGTGGTAGAGCGTCGGTCTGCAGACTGAAAGGTCCCGGGTTTGATTCCGGTCAAGGGCATGTACGTTGGCTGCGGGCACATCCCCGGTAGGGGATGGGCAGGAGGTGGCTGGTCGATGTTTCTCTCTCATCGACGTTTCTGGCTCTCTGGCTCTCTCCCTTCCTCTGTAAAAAATCAATAAAATAAAATTTAAAAAAACATATATTTTGGAGAGCTGCAGAATGTCAGTGATTAGTTGATGTCCATGCGATGAAACGGTTGGAAGTCACCGGGACAGTCTGCTGCTCCACGGGCTGCAAGCCTGTCCAGCACATCGCGGTACTGACGGCTGTAGGCAACGGAATACAGCGGTACTTGTCTGTCTAAACAGAGAAGGCACATCCCCATGACTTTCTGCACTTTCTGTGTTTAAAGGGACAAAATAAAAATGCAGCACAACAACCAACGTGTATGCGCGCTTTGGGGGTCGGAGGAGGGCTGCGAACAGAGTCTTCTGGCCAGGAAATAGCCATGGGGGAGGGGAGGACGGAAGGGAGAGCAGACCCAGAGAATAAGCGTGAGATGAGAAATGATAAAAGGGAGCGGGGAGGAGAGAGAGGGAGGGACAGACGGAGAGGAAAGACAGAGGAAGGGAAATGGGGGGGAGAGAAGGGAGTGTGTGCACACAAGTGTGTGCGTGTGTGCATCCCAGGGAGACAGACAGCATGCTGAGCCTCCTCTTCTCTTACACACCCCGAGCTCACAGGAAATTCAATATGGATGTCAGTTCCAGCATTTTCTTTCAAAGTCACAAACATGCTTTCTGCTTATAATCCATTGAGGCCACCATCACTTACGTGTGGCCCATTGTTGACCGAAACGTCGTTATGTGACGCATGACTGTAGAGTATCGGTTGGTTACCTGGGTGACTGTGTGGCTAACGGAGCGATGCAGCCACACACCATCACAAAGGAGTGTCTATCACGGATTGCTAGCCTGGAAGGATCCAAATTCAGAATGTGACGTACGGTTTCTCCTGGATGCTTACCACATTGGCACCAGCCATAAGTCGACTTTGCGAGCCAGGGGCCATCTGGGTAGTCTTTGGTAAAGAGTGGAAAGCAACTCATCAAAGTAGTTCTTAAGGAAACAGGATTTTTATAGGAGAGAACAGAAATTATAGTCTGTACAGGTCAGAGTTCAGTTGCAGATAACAAGTCTCTCTAGCTAGTCAAGGCAAGAGGTTTATTTCAGGACAGAAAGTTGATTTCGTAAGTGTAGGAAAGATTGAGGAAACAGACCACAGTTTGTGTTATCAGCAAAGACATCAAAGCCGTACAGCCAGACCCAAGCACACAGGGAGGGCCGCCTCCCCTGTGAACAGGAAACACTGCCACTCTGGCAGTCTGGAAGCTTCCATGATTAGGATGCTATTGCTGCCGCTCACAGAACCATGTGACAACTGCTAGGATCCATACCAGCTAAATGTACTTGTGCTCTGCCTCTTGGCACCCAGGAATCTGGTGGTGGGCACTAAGGCTGCAAAAACCCAAACACAGCCACATCCATGCTTGCCAGCTCCACTTCTTTCTCTACCATCACATGTAAGTACTGATTGGCTGAATCTAAATCATCACATTCAGAACCTTAGCTGCAAGGGAGTCTGTGGTATATGAGCTTTGGCTTTCCCTCTGCAGTTCAGGAAGTCACACCAGCCTTAGCCGATTTGGCTCTATGGATAGAATGTCGTCCTGCGACTGAAGGATCCCAGGTTCAGTCCTGGTCAGGGCACATGCCTGGGTTGCAGGCTGGATCCCCAGTAGGGGGAGTGCAGGAGGCAGCCAATCAATGATTCTCTCTCATCATTGATGTTTCTATCTCTCTCACCCTCTCCCTTCCCCTCTGAAATCAGTAAAAAATATTTTTAAAAATAAAATATTTAAAGAAAAAGAAAGACACACCAGAAGGAGATTTGGGGTGATACCCCCATAGTTATCACAATCATTATCACAACTCCATCTAAATGACAAAATGAGAGACTTTGTGAATAAAAGCAGAGAATCTTTTCTTCTCGAGAGTTCTTTACCTGGGATCTGTACATAAGCAAAATTCAGAAAGTCCTTAGACATGGGGATAAATTACATACCTATTTTCACTACCTGCTAACTGAGACTTTCTTTAAGTTATGAATGTAGGAAAGACATTGCAATAGCATTAACAGGACCTGTATCCAACTGTCCGCTTTTTATAAAGACAGTGATTATGTTGGGCTCACACCAATGACCTCAAGTTGGTTAAATCTCCAAAGACCCTGATTCCTAAAAGGTCACATTCTAAGACGCTAGGACAGTGGTCGGCAAACTCATTAGTCAACAGAGCCAGATATCAACAGGACAATAATGGAAATTTCTTTGGAGAGACACATTTTTTAAACTTAAACTTCTTCTAGCGCCACTTCTTCAAAATAGACTCGCCCAGGCCGTGGTATTTTGTGGAAGAGCCGCAGTTTGCCAACCACGGTGCTAAGGGTTAGGACTTGAACTTACCTTCTTTTGGGAAACACAATGCAACTCATATATTATTAGTACCATCAGTTATCCAGTATTCTAATGTGCAACTGGACAACAGATTTTAGGATAAATTCAAGTATAACTTAGATGGTATTGAAGCCTGTAAGAATAATCAGTTCTATCCAGAAATTTTAGAAATGCATAATCTCACACTTGGTTTTGTTTCTAAAAATTAATAACAGGGAAATGGCAACTCAACAGAAACTTAGAGAAAGGACTTTACAAAAAGACATGAATCTTCATTCAGCCTAAATTCTCCCTGATCGTTAGAAATATCTGATGAGCTAAATTAAAATCCTCAAAGCTGAGATCCAGAAATATGTACTGATAGAAACTTCCCATTAATCTAATTATCAGACAGGTCTAAGAATGACAATTATCAGTCTAAAGTTTACAAAATAGTTTATTCATGAGTGAAGCATACAAATATTGAAATGGAAAGAAATTACTCATTAAATAGGGATTGGTATTTTTAAAACTATCAAAATGTAGTAAAAATCAGAAACCTCAATTGAGATCATAAATGAGCTTTAAATCAATTTGAGCATTTCTTAATCACAGCTTATTTTTTTTCCTTTCAATGTACCACAAAATTTAACGGCTAATAACACTTTCAACCATATAGTTCACATATAATGAAAGATTGTTTTCTCAGTTGAGTTTATCTTAAAGTATCAGAGGTATACCACATATAACATTGGATTATTTTTGTTTATTTCAAATTATTTTTTTCATGTATTGAGATTTTTATCATACGAAAAGCTTGCGATTAGGATGAAGGGAGCCAGAACGGGATTTATACCATCCGCTGATGCTAAAATGAGTAAAACAAAGCACAGGAGGGGGATATGCTGTACACACACCACAAGGAGACCTATCAGACACGCGTGGGAGCAGGTGGGCGAAGGAGGGTGGCAGCAGTGGCTGAGGTGCAGCCCTTGCCCACTTCGGGCCACATCCCCTATTCTGGACTGTCTAGCCTCTCCCCCTACTCAGAGGGTTTCCCCAGGCCTAAGCTTAACATATGATCTGAGCTCTGAGAATCACCTCCTTCCAGCCATCATACTTAGCACCATATGCCCTCTGACCCCTTCTGTCTTCTACACAAGAGCATTGCGAAGGACTGACTTGGCCCCAAAAAGGTTTGCCTCCGCCCACCCACCCATCCTGGTGCCAGTCCTCTGGTGCTGGCCTCGTGACTGATCCCCCTTCCATCTGGGCCAGTTCAGCCAGAAATCTTCCTGCAGGTCCAGTGCTGAAGGTCCAGTGTTCCCTGCCAGAAGCTGCCAGTGGCTCCCTATGCCATGTGGGGTCAGTGAAGATCCCCAGCCCAACCATTTGTTTTTATTTTCTACTTGCTGCCATCGCCTGCTCTGGGAGTCAAACCACACGACTTCCTGTTCTCTGCCCTCAGTCTCCAAGTCCCCATCCTTTCCCTCCGCCTGCCCCGTGGCAGCCTCCCTTGGGCGCAGCCGCAGATCCTGCTCTCCGAGGCCAAGCTCTGCCCACCCCCTGCCCTAGCCCTCTCCTCACTTCCCTGGCAGGAAGTAGCACCTGCCCCCAGGACTGCCTTGGCAGCTGACACATTCAAGTGCTTCCTCCTCCTCTGAGAGTGATGTATAATAGGTGCACTTGGTCTCCAACCCATCCCAGCGGCTCCCCGCGGGCCCACCTGTCATACATTCTCTAAAAATTCAAGAGCTCAAGTGTGTATGATTAGAAAGGCTGGAATCATCATCTGAATTTCATGGTTTACATGGAATCTGTAACGCCCGGGTGGTTGGGACCATTGGGTGGTGTTTGTCTGATGTTAACACATTCATCAGCTGCTACTGTGCTTTCTCAGGTGCCAGTCTTCTGGGTGCCCGGGACTTGTCTCGTGGGCAGGGAGCTAACAGTCAAGGAACCGGTGAACTTGGCTCCTGGGCAGGGAGCTTAAGGGAAGAAACAGGGGTACAGGGAAGAGGGCTTGACATTTTGTGAGCATCCACAGTATACTGGTTACTGGATTCAGGAATGTTATTAATGGGCCACGCCGGATAGAGACCAGGTCCCCAACACCATGCCTCCTGCCCGCCCCTATGACCTCTGTTTACAGCAGTGGTCTGTGGTTTGTCATCAGTTAAGGCCTGACCTTCTGGCACTAGATCGTTAGCTTAGTTTCATTACAAGTTGGAATGCCAGAAAGGAAAAGAGAGAAGAAACGTAAACTAAGATTTGTCCTGTAAAAGCATTCATACCGCTGTCGAAAAGCCACTGGCCTTCACCATCTTCCGTTTGGCCACCCACTTCCTTGAGGCCAATGGAAAAGGCCTGTTTCCACTGAGGACCTAGGAATCTGTTGGCCCCTGTCTGATCGCTCCTGGGGTTTGCCTTCCTGGTAGACCAGCGCCATCTAATGGTGAAAAGGATAACCTGAAGCTCTGTTACCTAAACCGGGCCTTCGGTTTACAGATATTTGTCTTTGTTCCTTAGACCAAGGACAAAGAGGGGCTCTCCAGGATTGCACAAAACTCAGCGAGAAGTTAGAATGTGCACGATCTAACAGCTCATCTGTATTGCAGCATTGCTAAATCCATATTTTAAAGTTCATTCCGTCAATAAACGCTGCCAAAGAAAATACTTTCTTTGATTCTAAAAGAGATATGAGCCGAGACCGGTTTGGCTCAATGGATAAGAGCGTGAGCTTGGGGACTGAAGGGTCCCGGGTTCGATTCCGGTCAAGGGCATGTACCTTGGTTGCGGGCATATCCCCTGTAGGGGGTGTGCAAGAGGCAGCTGATCGATGACTCTCTCTCATCAATGTTTCTCTCTCTCCCTTCCTCTCTGTACAAAATCAATAAAATATATATTTTTAAATAAATAAATAAATAAATAAATAAATAAATAAATAAATAGATAGATAGATAAAAGAGGTGTGAGTCACCCACAGTCATATCTGTTACATTAAGATTAGCCCAGACACGGGAAGAGCAGGCAAAAGAGTGTGATAAATCATATAACTTACTGCAGTGAGGCCTGAAGAACATAGCTTTGCTGTCTAAAGTTCAAACTCAGGGTTCCACCCTCGGCGTTCCATAGACTGCTTTTCTTGGCCGAGTCTCTCCTGACGTGGCAGCTGGGAAAACAGAAATGGACGTGCTGAAATTGGCCGTTGAGTGTGGCTGTGTATGGCCTCGGTGTGGGTCATTTATCCGGTGGGTTTTGAAACTGCCATTTCCTAAATGAGCTGTGAGGGTCCGCAGTGAAAGAGGAAGTTTTGTAGCCGACCTCCTCTTCCCCAATGGGTGGGCAGGGGGACTGCAGCCACTGCCTCCTGCGCTCCCGCTGTGTTTCACTCAGCAAGGTGCCTCGGAGCAGGAAGGAGCGCTGAAAGGTGCGACCTTGAGAACAAAGAGTGCCTTGCTGGCTTGTGTTTTGGCAATGGGGCCTGGCCTTCCCTGGTGCCTCTGCCAAAACCAAATCATTTCTTGCCAGTTACCAGGAAAACCAGTTTTCACAAGATGCGTAGGATTCTAGGATAGAAACGGATTTTAAACTGTAGTAAACTGGGAACACTCTGGAAGGAGTTATCTGGTCCCTCTTCCAGTCTTTGGACAGAGACAGTGTTATGCCCAAGTGTCATAAACCCCAAAGACTACCAGGGAGCCGAATCCGATGCAATTGCAGAGAGTCTGTATTTATTTCGGACTAGTCCGAGCCCAGTCTCACCCACACCAACGAGGGCATGGGCGAGAAAGAGGAAGAACTTAACATATCAATGGGTTTTATAGGGAGGGCGGTGCTGCTACCTTGGCTGACCTGATTGGTTGGGTTAGGCCTAGGGTCCAGTTACCTGGAGCTGGACCCGCCCCACCCTGCCCTCTCACCCCACCTGCCCTCTCGCCCCGCCCTGCCCTCTCACCCCACCTGCCCTCTTGCCCCACCCTGCCCACTCAAAGGGAGATTACTTTTCCTCTTCCGTCTTTTGGGTTGGTTGGTTGGTTGGTTGGTTGGTTTTTTTTAATTCTCACCGGAGGATATTTTTCCATTAATTTATTTTTAGGGAGATTGGAAAAGAGAGGGAAAGATATTTCTCTCTAGAAATATCAATGTGAGATAAACATATTGATTGGTTGCCTCCTGCACCAGCCCTGACCAGGCCCAGGCCAGGGAGGAGCCTGCAATCGAGGTATTATACATGCCCTTGACCGGAATCAAACCCGGGACCCTTTGGTCCTCAGGCCGACACTATCCACTGAGCCAGACCACTTAGGGCTCCTCCTCAGTCTTATCAAGGCATGCTGCCCGGGATATTTTTCCACCATCAAGTTTCTTGTGAGAAAAGAGTTAGAGATTTCACACTCGGGAGGAATCATAGCGGGCCTCCTATACAGCAGCCCTTCCAGCATTTGAAACCCTGAGTGACCTGCAGGAGGTCCCAGACAGAACTGGGCATCTCCCGAGGGAAGTGAGATGGAGTGGAGTGGTGGTGTTAGCTGTTCTCAGACCTAAGAAGTGGGTCAGAGATGGGTCAGCTCCACATTGGACCAGTTCTGTAATTCTGAGTTGCCACAGGTTCAGTTTGGCATCTGCCATTGCATTAGCTTTCTCCTGGTGGTCACAGCTGGCGGCAGCCATTCCAGAGTCTCACCCTCACTCACCCGTCCCCAGGGCGGTGAGGAGAGGCTGGGCAGGTGCTTCGCTTCTCCTCAGTGCGGGCATTTTTCCGGACTCTCCTGATGTCTCACTGGCTAAATTCTCTCACTCATGGTTCCAGACTGAATGTGCTCCCCCCAAATGCCTATGTAGACACCTAAACTCCCAAAGCGATGGCCTTGGAGGCAGGGCTTTTGGGAGGTCACTGGGCTTAGATGAAGCCACGAAGTGTAGGGTCATATGCATGACAGGGACACAATAATAGACACTAAGGTAAGGGGCCGTTACTGGTGTCTGAGTGAGCACACTTTTGAGAATAAAGGGGCTGCTAACAGAGGGAATACCTGCACAGGGTGTCATCCGGCCTCTGGAGGAAAACATAAATATACGGTCACCTTGGAAACCAACACCAGTCCTGTGGAAGAAGCAGGTGTTAGAGAGCATGGGTGTGTGACGGGTCCAACCAGCAGGGGCCCTACCGCGCTGTTGGCAGTACAGCATCAGGTTCCAAGAGAGTAGCAGTTGGGCACACAGAGGTGGGGAAAGCGGGCAGCAGTGTTAGCAGATCCAAAGAAGAAGGGCTGGCTGCGTCGGAATCTACCAGCACTGTCCAATGGGGTTGTTGGCAGTGATGGGTGTCTGCGATACCTCAAGCCACTTACCTCGCGTGGCTGTTGAGCAAATGAATTATTAATCACAAATAACTTAAGTTCAAGTGTAAGTAGCCACACCTGGCGACCGCATTAGAAAGTGCTGGTTTGGATTCAGCCAGGAGAAAGGTGAAGCAATCATCAAAAGCAGAACAGGAAGTGCTGTCTAGAGGTGAGGGCAGACATGCTGTGTGTGGTTCTGTGGAATGTGACCGTGCTGGGTAGGGACCAGAGAAGAGTCGGTGGCCCAGGAAGGTGAGGAGTGAAGGCTGAGTATGGGGATGATGGGAGTTGGGGTGCACTGCACACTAAGGCCTTGACGAAAGGTCAGTGGGTTCCCCAAGAACAAGGGACGGAAATCACAGGAGAGTTTGGGGCTGGTCTGCAGATATCCGTTATGTTCCGAGTTTCCTGGAGAAGACTCTGTGGACCAAACAGAGTTTACATTCCTCTCTCTGGCCCCGGACATGGCAGGGAGGCAAAGGGGAGAAAATAAATTTTGTTTCCTTTTGACAAAGGGGAATAGTGGTGGTGTTAAACCTATTTTCTTCCTGTTAATGTCTGTAATGTCCTAGTTATTCATTTAAAAGATATTCAAACTGGAGTAATAAATTATGTTAAACGATAAATAAATCATTTTATTTTTCAGATCTGCTTTGCCTTTGGAAATGCACTCCACTTAGAGGTAAGGAACCATGTACAGTGCTCTGCATTTTTATAGAAAAGACCTCATACATGTGCAACCCTGTGGTCGTAAGGAAAGACCACGGAAGGTACTCATTCATACACTTGTTAACAGTGACTCTGAGGTGTGAGTGAAAATGAAGAGGGAAATTTTATACTTTTACATTGTAAACTTTAGTGTTATGTAATGTTTTGTTACATAATTTAATTTTTTAAGTTATAGAATTTTTCAACTAAAAGCAAAGAAAAAATTAATGACCTAGAGATAAGCAGTGTAAATATTTCTAAATAAAATACCTGTTATATAGAACTACAAAATTAGGAAGTGAGAAACCTAGTAGAATAATCATTTCTAATTTTAAGACACTAGGTCAGTTGTATTGAGATTTTCCTTGGATAAAACCTATATTTGTTAAAGAACAATTGAAAATTTATACAATCATTTTCCACGTAAAGGTTCTAAAAACAAAATATGGGCAATTTAAACTTTGACCCCATCATTAAAACAATGAATTCATTAATTGACACTTTCACTACTTTTAGTCAAATTAAGATCAATAGGTTACTAACATTTAGTCTTAAAACATTTAGTAATTTATTTTTAAAGAATAAGCTACCACAGAAACACTGAACTTCATTTCCCATTAGTAAGAAAAATTCATGTTAATTTGAATGTGCTTATTTGTAAGGTCACTAAGTTATTCTTTAACCTTTTAAACTCTTCACTCTGGGAAATCTTTTCTTTCTGATAAAAATGAAACCCCAGATGCTATCCTGGTTTGGAGACAATCTGTTGAACTCCTATAGAACTTGCTAGAGTACATACACATTTCCTCCATGAAAAGGAAGTGTGTTAATAAATATGAAATTTATACCTTGAAATGTGCACAACTTTCTTTAAAATTCTAGTGAACTCCGTGGTACCGTCCTGACGTCTTAGGCACTGAATCACTTGTTGGCAATGTGTTGTTGCAGACCTTACCCCGCAGAAGCCAGCATGAGCCTTCTAAGCACACTCACCTGGTGCGGCAGAAGCGAGCCTGGATCACGGCCCCTGTGAGTCTGCGGGAAGGAGAGGATCTGTCCAAAAAGAATCCCATCGCCAAGGTACTTCCTAAAGAGGAATAGAAAGCACGTGCATGTTACCAAAATGTGCCAGAAGACTGTGTGTCCACTTTCAATTTAAGGAAGATTCTATAATGTACTTAATGAGGTTTTTTTTTTTTTTTTTTAATATTGCAGATGTATTTGAAAATTAGCAAAGCTTAATTTTTAGCAGGAACCTCTAGTTTTAAGATCTTCTTTCTTATCATATTCACCAATGTCACCCCAATAAATTTAACTTAAAAAAAATAGAAACCCACACCCAAAGCCTATATGATGATGTCTCCCAATAAATTTAATTATAAAAAACAACTTCCTCTTTCCCATTCTGGAAGATGCGCCATCATTGGTGAAGATACTAGGATGTGTGTAATTTGGGGCTTTGATTAAATTAAGAGTTCAGGGACCTAGCACAGGTTGAGTCTCCGTATAACAGGTTACAATAATCAAAAGAAGTATCATATGCTTGGGAGGAAACGTTGTTTTTCCTGCTACCCCCCTGGGTTCTCGGACAAAAGAAAAATTACCAGGAGAAGAGTACACGTTTATTGATGTGTGTGTCATGCATGTAACACATAGGAGTATCCAGAGATGAGTAACTCCAAGGTCTGGTTGGAATTTGGCGTCTTAGGAAAGGAACATTAACTCTTAGAGAAGTGACGAGGCAGGAGAAGGGCCTGGGGTTGTGGGCAGCCCCTGGGGGCAGACAGACACATGGGGGTGATGGCAGAAAGCCTCGCCAGTCAAGTGTGTTATGTGGAGTCCTTGTGCCATCTCAGTACTGAAAAGAGTTGTCAGTGAGGATTGACTTTTGTCCTTGGTAGAGAGGAGAGAGAGAAAGAGACCACCTTTACAAATTTATGTTCTGCGTTTAGACAAACGGGGAGGGCAGAGAGCTTTTTTAAATTCACTTCTTCTCAATTGCCTTCAGCTCAAAATAAACCTACACCAAGGTGGCATATTTGGGAGTGGCATATTCTGTTCCCGCACACATGAGGACTAATTTTCAAAAGGAAAAACGATAGCGAATAGATAGGGTGACCATCTATCCAGCCTGAGACAGCCTCCGCTAATGCCGCTGTCCTGGCCCAGTAGTTAATAACTCCCTTTTCGCTCTCAGCATCCTATTTCTTTATGGTTCTATGTCATGTGCGAGCCTGAGCCCCTGATTGTTTTCCCTTAAAGGTGCTCTAAGTTCTCCCCATGTCAGTGAATGGCACTATCATTCCGTCCAGCTTTTTAAAATGTAGCAGGTGTTATGAGCTTTACCCGGAGATACATTCCGGATCTGCCCACTCCTCTCCTCTGCCACCCCCGTCCAAGTCAGTGTCATCTCTGACTCGTCTTCCCCAAAAAGTCTTGACCCTGTGTCCCTGCTCTCACTCTGGCCACCCCCATGCCAACCCCGACCCCCACCACAGTTCATTCTCCCTAAAGCAGCCAGAGTGATGGGTGAAAAGATAAATCAAAGCATGCTCCCCTTCTTCGTGAGGCCTTTTCAACTGCTTCCCTTGGGATTTATTGGCCTTGACCTCCTCGCTGACCTCAGCTCTTACCAGCCGCATCCCCCACTCTGCTACACCCCTAACTGATCTAACTCATTCCACATTCAGCCCCTCCCCCTCTCCCTTCCGCTCCCTCTCCTGGAAGCCCGGCCCCACGGGTGTCTGCAGTGTGGGGTCCTCAGGGCTCCTGTCCTTGCCTCACCCTGTCCCTCTGTCCCATCCCTGTGTCGCTTGGTTTATGGCGCAGACACATCTAAACTTGACTTCCAGTCTGAGACACGTCATGCATGACAAGCTCCCCCATTTCACAGCAACAGGTCAGGAGAAAGCCTTCTAAAACCCAGATTTGTGATCCAGGCGCCACATCTCAGCAACTGAGTTTAGAGTTTTGATTTGGTTTGGTAGTGGTTTGGTTTTCTGAGATATCTGAGTCATTCACACATTCTTTCATTATGTTTCCCTTAAACGCATCGGTTCTTTGGGGTTCAAAATGCATTAAGTATTCTTACTGATTTTAATTATATAAGTCGTTAAGAATAAAATTTACATCAAGAGGAAAAAATCTTATTAAACTTCCCCAACTTCCCAAACTCTCCATCTAGAGATAATATCCCCTTGGTGTTTTTATGCTAGATACATTCTGATATTGCAGAAGAAAGAAGAATAAAAATTACATACAAATACACTGGAAAAGGCATCACGGAGCCTCCTTATGGCGTGTTCGCCTTTGACAAGAACACGGGGGAGCTGAACGTCACCAGCATTCTCGATCGAGAAGAAACGCCCTATTTCCTGGTGAGATCAGGCTTCCGTTTACTAGTTTGGAGTTGTATCTTGGGTAACTGTCACGATTCGCTTTATTATTTTTTGATGCCATGGCAGGTCATTGGCTCAGCTTGAATCTAATCTCTTCTGTTACGTGTGCCACCATTTCAGCTCGTTGGTTATGCTTTGGATGAAAGAGGCAACAATCTGGAGAAGCCGCTGGAACTGCGCATTAAGGTTCTGGATATCAACGACAACGAGCCCGTGTTCACCCAGGACTTGTTTGTCGGGGCCGTGGAAGAGCTGAGCGCAGCACGTAAGTGGCCGCTGTTTGATGAATGAATGCCTGACGGCACTGTAACCGCTGAGGGGCTGCACGCGACTCCTGTGACTCCGGGGGCTGAGGATTAGCCACAGGACAAAGGGTAGCAAGCCTGTTGCTCTGGGGGCAGGACTGGCTTTTTTGTCATCCATTCTAAAGACTTTACAGGACACGTTTTATGGTGGATAGCTGTGACATGGTGGATCTCTGTATCAGCTACTCTGCCTTGTAGCAGAAAAGCAGCCATAGAAAATATGTAAACAAATGGGCATGGCTGTGTTCCAATAAAATTTTATTTACAAAACTGGTGGCTGATTGGTCTTGTCCGCTGGCAGTATTTGCTGACCTTTGACTCGTGTTATTCCTACTGTCAGGTTCACTAGTATCATTCAATAGAGTGCTCTACATGAAGGCTTATAGGAGAGATTTCTTTTTTAAAAAATATTTTTTATGGTTTCAGAGAGATAGAAATACCAATGAGAGAAAATCATCAATCAGCTGCCTCCTGCACACCCCGTACTGGGGACCAGTCTGCAACCTGGGCATGTGCCCTGACCGGGAATCAAACTGTGACCTCATGGGTCCTAGGGCCATGCTCAACCACTGAACCACACCAGCCAGGCAAGACATTTCTCTTTGATCGTAGTCTGAAGAGCAGCTGTGCTTCTCCTGAATTATTTGTATTTTAATAAGCATCTGTTTGTACCGGTTCATTCTCCTTTTTTTATTAGAATTATTATAAATAAGTCTGTGGCCCTCCTGTGGCAAGTGTTAGGGACTTCACCCTAAGAATTGTATGCACTAACGTTGGTCCTGCCTTTTCCTTTTCTTTCTCCTACAATCCATTCACACTTGTTTCCTCGTCCAGTTCAGTTTTTTGATCTTGGTAAACTGAGGTTTTGATAAACAGCTGAAATCCTTCTTGGAAGAAGCTGAATATACAATAACATACGTGCACGTGGTCACGGCTGAGTTTCATTCTGGATGCCTCTGTTTCTAACGCCAGATACCCTGGTGATGAAAGTCAACGCGACAGACGCAGATGAGCCCAACTCCATCAATTCTAAAATCTCCTACAAAATCGTATCCCAGGAGCCTGCTTACCCCGCCATGTTCTACATGAACAAAGACACGGGAGAGATTTATACAGTCACTAATACCTTGGACAGAGAGGTACGTGAATATTTCCTGTTGCTCATCTTTTAAACTCTCCTTTATTCTGGCAGGTTCTCCTCTCTGTTTCTCTTTTTGGTTTCCTTACTTTGTTGTGTATTTCTAGTTCCTAGGCTAACTCTGGCATTATCCCCTCCTCGGGGTGTGCTGTCCCATATGGTAGCCACTAGCCATATGTGGTCTTTGGCACTTGAGATGTGACTGGTCCAAACTGAGTTGTGCTTCAAAGATAAGATGCACCCAATTGGGAATACTTAGTATGAAAAAGGAATGTAAAATGCCATCTTAATAATTCTTTGTTGATTACATTTTGAAATAATATTGGATATACAATAGATTAGATAAAATATATTTTAATATTAACATCAGGATTTTTTATTTTTATGTATTTAATTATTTATTTATTTAACTTTTTTGAATGTGGCTGCTAAAAGATTTAAAATTGTCAAGGACAGCCCGGGTTCCTCAGTCTGCAGTCTGTAAAGAAACACCAGGTCTCCTCCCTGCTCAGCAATATGCCTCGGGAGGCAGAAAGGCAGAGTGGCAGCCCGTGACAGAACCCTTTGTAAATCCCAAAGTGGGAGAAAATCGGAGTAGGTTTCCTACTCTCTCAAACATTTCACATTTTTATTTCTAATTGAAAGGAGAAATTTCAAAAGAAAAAAGAGATAGGGAAGATTTTACAAGAGCTGCACACATGAAGATTTCAACAGTGTGCAAGAGTGAAATGGTGACGACCCTAAGAACACTGAGTTGTCATAAACCACCACCCGAGTGCAGTCAGGATATTTTGCATCTCTTAGAAGGTGATTTCACTCTGCCCAGAGGGACAGGGCTGTGCCCAATGTTCCTCCTGAGATCTTGGAAGAATTCAAGAATGTTATTGCTCTTAAACTGCTACTCTATACCTCCCAACAAAATTAGAATGGGAAAGTATCATTTGTTTTAATAAGCTGCTGTCCCTGAAGTATGGAAAGGTCAGCCCATATGGCCCGGGTGCCCCACACCTTTTACGTAGATGAACCCATCAATCAACCTAGAAATCCTGTGTGGCAGATCCATGCATTCTCCACCCCCATGTTCACAGAAGGACGCGGGGCTCAAAGGAAGTGAGGGTATCCAAACCGCTGGGAAGTGACGGCCAGCACTGGAGCCAGGCACAGCCTCTGCCCTCCTGGCACTGATTCTGCCCGCACAGCCACCCACACACGGTGCTGGCTCCCCCCACTACCCGCCACCCGCCACACAGGGGAGATGCTGGGGGCCAAGGGGAAGAGCAGGGCTTATGTGAGGTGAACATCGGAGATGTCGCTCTCTAGGGCACCTTCTCTAAGAATCAGATCCCTCGGGATGTCCGGACAAAGGTCAAGGTCAACAAGTTTGGCCTTCACTGGCCAGCTTTTCCTGGAGACCAGCTCTCTGGCTAACTGTGAGCTGACAAGGAAGTGTGAGGTAGAAAGAACCGGTCCCTGTATCCCCGCCATCACTTCCGAGGTGGAGAGTACACTGTGAACAGCACTCAGCACAAACTGTGTAAGGAGAGACTCATCTCCTGATAGCATCACCAGTGACACGCTAAGACACTGACTGCTATCACCCATGAATGTGTTTTAAAAACTGACTAATATCAGCAGTGACATGTTTAAGAAATAGACTAATATCACCACTGACATGCTTAAGAAATAGACTAATATCACCACTGACATCTTTAAGAAACTGACTAACATCATCAATGACACATTAAAGAAATTGACTAATATCACCAACTACATCTTTAAGAAACTGACTATCAGCAACTCCTCCAGGCTCCTATGCCCCTTCTGGGAAATCTCTGACAGCAAATAAACATCTTCCCACGAATACAGCAGATCCTGAAACTTACTGATGAGTGCATTGCACTGCGGGGCATTTTCTTGATGGGGACGTGACTAAAAGCAGGAAGGCAGGTTGGAGGGTTGATGCTCACCCGGGGTGTTTGCCTTGCCCTGCAGGAGCACAGCAGCTACACTCTGACGGTGGAAGCCCGAGACGGCAACAAAGGAGAAATAACAGATAAGCCCGTCCAGCAAGCTCAAGTTCAGATCCGAATTTTGGATGTCAATGACAATATACCCATGGTGGAGAGTCAAAGGGTAACTACTGTTTTTATAACCAATGGTTCCACTTATTCATATGTTGGTTTTGCCTAAAAATGTGCGGCGTGTGTGTATGTGGCATTGACATGAAAATCCTGTGTCCCGACTTGCAGTTTGAAGGGCTGGTTGAAGAAAACCGAGTCAATGTGGAAGTGATGCGCATCAAAGTGCTGGACAAAGATGAGAGAGGCTCGGATAACTGGCTGGCCAACTTCACGTTTGTGTCAGGAAATGAGAAGGGTTATTTCCGCATAGAAACTGACAATCAAACGAATGAAGGAATCGTGGTCCTCGTTAAGGTAAGTACTGTGTATGCAGCCCTCTCCCTAGAACACACCCATGGAGCCAGTGTCCATCAACTTCCTTAAGAAATCACTTCAAATTGTTCAGAATAAATGTTTTTAAATGACACTGACCTTTAAAAAAAATTGGGGATGTTTCCTAGTCATCCTTCACAGTTACAAATTCCCACGTTGGCAGATTTTTAAACGCATGTTATCAAGATGAATTCAAATACTCAGGGCTGCTGTGTTAAACTGTCCTATCCAACATTAAAATCATACGTGGGTGCATGCGCGCGTGTGTGTGTCTGTGTGTGTGTGTGTGTGTGTTGTGTGTGTGTGTGTGTGTGTGTATTCTAGTTCTCTCTTTTGAACAGTTCCCTTTGATTTTGCCTGGCTAGGCATTAGATTATGAAGAAATGAAGCATCTTGACTTCAGCATCGTTGTCACGAATAAAGCCTCTTTCCACAAGTCAGTGAAGAATAAGTACAAGCCGACATCCATCCCCATCACAGTGAAGGTGAAGGACGTGAAAGAAGGCATTCACTTCAGAAGCAGCACCATCTCCGTCCGCACCAGCGAGAGCATGGAGAAGACGAGCCTGAGCCAAGTGATTGGGAAATTCCAGGCTTTTGACGAGGACACCGGACAAGTGGCCCGCGCAAAGTAAGAGATGGCGGCGCACAGAGGGGCCGTGGTACATTCCTCCCAGCGCCTGTCTGCCACAGATCACAGTGAAGGGTGACATTCACTTCTTCCCACCCAGCACTGTGACTCCCCAGCGGCCTGTACATGACCCTCCCAGAGCTGAGCCTGCAACCGAGAGGCCGGCAGAAAGTCCCCTGGCCCGTTCCCTCCACCCGAGTGTGAGGCAGGCCTGGTCCCTGCCTCGGAGAATTCTGGCTAGCGAGGCTGAAAAACGGCCAAGGAAGAGCAAATTTTATTGCAGATTCCACTAGATGCCAGGCTGGTTAGAAGAAATAGTTGCTGCATGGATTTCAATGTGGAGAAACCAGTTTCACTGGCACATCCATCCTGGAGGCAACTCCTCCTGGAAGCCATGCCTTTGGTGCCGGGAGGGAGGAGCCTTTGACGGTCTGGGTCATGGTGGCTTTTATCAGATACTGGATTGAGAGCCCACCAGATGGCACCACTGTGCCCTCCGGAAGGGGCTGGGCTGTGCCCCCTTAGAGCAACCCCTTAGGTTTGCACAATAGGTTAAAATTTCAGAGTAAATGTGCATCTTAGATCGCAGGTCCATGCCATAGAAGATGAATCTGCAGAACGGTTCCCGATGGCAGAGCCCAGGCGGAGGTACTCGGGGGGAATTTAAAGAACCCGCCTGCCACCCAGACCACAGCCTGCCTGCTGTCAGCCAGGTTATTCGGTTGCTTAGTGTCCTTGTGCCTGAGAACTCTGGCCTTAGCGTCCCTGGGTACCAGCACTTTATAAAGCAATGTGTCACGTGCGGTCAGCCACCGCAAGAATGCTGGATGCCCTGCAACAGTCTCTTTCCTTTGGGTGACTTCTTTTCTAAAAAATATATTTTCATTGATTTCAGAGAGGAAGGAAAAAGGAGAGACACAAATACCAATGATGAGAGGGAATCATTGATTGGCTGCCTCCTGCACACCCCACGCTGGGGATTGAACCCACAACTGTGGCATGTGCCCTGATGGGGATTAATCCGTGAGCTCTTGGCTCATAGGTCGATGCTGGAGCTTGGTAACTTCTAACGGACTTCATCATCCAAGAGGAGCAGATTGCCTTTTCCCAAAATAAAGTTAGCCAACGGCCTCTGCTGTGTTTTCTGCAGTGTGTTGGTGACCTCATTTTGCCCGCCGTACTTGCGGGAACCACCCTGCTTCTTGGGAGTTTTGTGTCTATATTTCCACGGCTCCGACCCTCACGAGGCTGTCCCTAACAGGATCCCCCGCCCTGAGGATGCATGCTGTGTGACCATTTCTCACGGCTGCCCACTGAGAGGCTTACATGTTCTAACCATTAGCCTGCAGTCATACTGCGCTATGTATTGAAACTTCTATTTCCCACCTATTTAACTTTAGCTGCTTTTTAATTAAGGGTGATAAATATATCAAAATATATGTTCTGCCTGGAGAAAATAATGAGCCATGTTCCTTATTTCTCAAAAGGATTTTCTCTTTTTCTTTAGCATGCACTTACAGAACTTCAGTGTGAGCAAAAGCTTCAAGATGGGCTCAGACCTACTGTTTGTACAGATAAGGGAGGGATGCACAACTCAATTAAACAATTTCCTAATGTTCCCCCGGACTAATCGGTGGTTGCTATTAGAAATGCTGACAGGGACAGAAAAATTACTTCGTTAACTTTGTCATAATTTACTGTTTTACTGATCATCCATATGCATCCACTGCTTATCGATATTCGGCATAACATGTGAGCTGCCATCCTACTTTGACTGGTGTCTGTAATTTCTACCATAGAGAAGAGAGAAAATTCCATAAATGAGAGATCACATACATGGGAAATGTGACCCTCCTTACTAAGACTCTGCCTGCATTATTATAACTGAATGTGGGAAACCATTGACAACAGGTTAGGCCAGGCTTTAAAATTCTAGACATGAAATTCAGAAGTACTTGTGAAAATCTAAATGTATCATCCCTAATTGGTAGGAATATTAAAAAGCAGAAATTTAGGTTAAAGTGTAAAATTGGAATTTTTTAAATAGCAATGTAGACAAGTATTGCTATAAATTAGCAAACAGCCACTTAACAGAAAACAAACTATCAATCTGGTTAATTGAACCAAATACTCATTGGCTTATGTTTGGATTCGGTTATTGGTAAACTCAATGGTATTGAATTACATCCATTTCTGAAGACATAATATGAAAGTTCTCCTCGCCTCTCCCAAAGTTACCTCTTTCCACACTAATTCCCCTGCTTTGAGGGAAGAAACCCAGAAATCACTTCATGTTTTCACTCTGAACCATTTCCACCTGGAAGAAGCCTTATTGCTCTTAGCAATCAACAATATTCCAAAATGGTGAAGTGCTCCATTGAAGGCAGCCATGGATGTTTAAAAGTGGTCTTTTTAAACATTGATGATAATATGATGCCAACAAACAACAGCATGTGAGAGGACTCTTCCCCATCAGCTCTCGTTGGGTAACGACACCTTTCTCCGAAGGTTTCCCCCGACCTCGGGGAGAGCAGACTGGGAGCTGGGAGACAGACCGTGACCCTCCGCCGAGCGGGCAGAGGCTGGCCACCCTCCTGTCTGTCCTGAGTTACAGGAACAGGGAAGGTTCCAGAATAAGTGGTGTGTGCAGCCAAGAGAGGGGCTTTTAGGATAGTTTCAGGAAATTAAAAACATTTGAAATTAATGCCTGTAACATGAACATATACAATGAAGCAAAAGTTAAACTTGAAAGACTTCGTAAATATTAGAGACACAGCTTCTCCAGAATTCAAAATTGATTTGTGTTTGTCTTAAACAGGTATACCAAATTGGAAGATATAGACAACTGGATCTCTGTGGATTCTGTCACATCGGAGATTAAACTTGTAAAATTTCCCGACCATGAATCCAGATATGTCAAAAATGGCACATACACTGTAAAGATTTTAGCTGTCTCAGAAGGTAAGTTATTAAATAGCTATTTCTTTGCTTATATGTGGTTTGATGTTATTTTCCAACATCACAGACCTTCCTTTTGCTCTTACAGAAAAAACAGCTCTCTCCAGTGGAGAAATTTTCACATTTCTACTTATCTCACAGATTAAAAGATATTATGTGATCTACGGAAAATATCTAGGATAGGAAGTGTCCTCATTCGTTAGGACCTTCTTATGGAAATGGCAAGAAAATTCTAACTATGCTTGTTAACAGCAATAGAATCAGAATTTACGTATTGTTTCCTTCCCTTTCTTTAAGATACTCCTAGAAAAACCATCACAGGCACTGTTGTGATCAACGTGGAGGACATCAACGACAACTGCCCCACCCTGGTGGACCCGGTGATGAACGTGTGTGACGACGTGCAGTACGTGAACGTGACCGCCAGGGACCTGGACGGGCACCCCAACAGCGACCCGTTCACTTTCGCCATCGTCGACAAACCAGCTGGCATGGCAGAGGAGTGGAGGATCGCGCACAAAGAGGGTAAGCCAAGCCACTGGCTGACAGATCGAAGTGTTACACCAGACAAATGGGAAACCTTTACGCTAGAGGCTGGGTCTCTTTTAGCAATTATACTAGAGGCCTGGCGCACGAATTCCACTTAGCTCACCACGCGTGTCACTATGTTCCCGGTACATAAAACAGTTGATAGCATTTGGCAACCCACACACATTTGTGAAGGCTGATCATCGAAGGTAAGGCAGGTCTAACGCCTGTTCTTTGCTCTTCCCCCACGTATTTGGAGCGTCTGGACTAAACAAGAAATTAGACCAAACCCTTTCATACCAGCATGCCAGCCCACCTCTGGGTGTCTCCAAAAGTGGATAGTTTCACCTTCCCTCCCCCGAAAGGGAAAAAAGAAATAGAGCCATGAAGAAAGGATGGCGCTTCTAACTGGTGCTCAATACTGTTGGCCACTAAAAACCGTTTCTAGCCCAGCCAGTGTTGCTCCGTGGTTGAGCATCAACCCAGGCACCAGTGCCATTCCCAGGCAAGGGCACATGCCGGGTTGCCGGCTGGCTCAATCCCCAGCCGGGGGTGGCAGGAGGCAGCCAATCAACGTTGATGTTTCTCTCTCACCGATGTTTCTCTCTCTCCTTTCCTCTCTCCCTGAAATCAATAGAAACTTGCTTTAAAAATAAAGTGTTTCCATACTCCATACTGCCTTCCTGGGTAATCACTCATTTCCGTTCCCTGCCTCTCCCCGCAGGCACCAGCGTGCTGCTGCAGCCTCGCGAGCTGAAGCCCGGGAGAAGTGACATCCAGCTCCTGATCGCAGACAACCAGGGCCTGCGCTGCTCCGAAAAGCAGGTCCTCAAGCTCACGGTGTGCAAGTGCCTGGACGGCAGCGGCTGCGTGGAATCACTGCGCGGCGCCTACGTGGGCCTGGGGCCTGCAGCCATCGCGCTCATCATCCTGGCTCTGCTGCTCCTGCTGCGTGAGTGCTGGGTGGCTCCTCGGCCACTGGGCTTCCCGGGCTGGGACCAGAGTGGTCGGCCACTGGGCTTCCCGGGGCTGTGAATAGTGAAGACTGAATTCCAGGAAGGGATATATGCAAATTCCAAAATCATATGGCACATTTAACATTAGCCGGGCTAACGCTTTGTGCTTGTTTTGTCCTGCGCAGTTGTGCCGCTCCTGCTGCTGATGTGGCAGTGCGGGGAGGGCGCCAAGGGCTTCGCGCCCATCCCGGGCACCGTGGAGATGCTGCACCCCTGGAACAGCGAGGGGGCGCCGCCTGAAGACAAGGTCAGACCGTCTTTTCCGATTCAAAGGGCCTGGGAAGTGTTTCTAACATGTTCGGTCATGGGAGAGGAGCGTGGTCCTTACGGCGTCCATGCCTTTGAATGAACATATTCTGTGTTCCTTGCCAGGCCAGAGCGGAGAGGCTTTGGTGTGCGTGGCAGCTCCTGGTTACAGAGAGTGTAGGAAAGGAGTCAGGTCGTGACACGGGGAATGCAGAACAAAGGTTAGAGAGAACAAGAGTGTAGAGATTTAGGGTGAAAATATTTCTCATCACCAATGTTAAATGGGCAGTTCTCACAACCAGATGTTCCTGCATTTTCATTTCCTCAGTTCGTAGGGCTGGCAGAGGTAAGCCCACGCCCATTAGAGTTGTAAAAGGTTGTGAAACCCCCCATTCTACCTACTTGATAGCATCGCCTGTAAATATCTTGGGCAATCCTGCTAGCGGTTCTCAACCTGTGAGTCCCGACCCACAGGTTGAGAGCCGCTGCTGTAGAGCCTGAGACCATCAGAAAACACGGATATTTACTTTACAATTCATCACAGTGGCAAAATGACAGTTGTGAAGTAGCAACGAAAATAATTTTACGGTAGGGGGTCACCACACCATGAGGAGCTGTATCAAAGGGTCGCGGCATTAGGAAGGCTGAGAACCACTGATCTGGACACTAACTGCTGTCCCCACATTCCCGAAAAACATTCTCCTAAGACAGACGCGTCCTCCCTGCCTGCCTGAAACCCCATCCCGCAGCCTTAGTCAGGGGGCCCTGTCTACCAGCAGTGGAGGCTTAAAGCAGAATCTGTCTTTGCGATGACCACGTGTCCAGCTAGACAAAAATAACAGTTCTACCATCATAAAGAAGGCTTTAAACTCAAGGAAAGTTGGAATGCAATTGGTACCAACAGAGTAAATGAGCCAAGCAGTGTCCCCTCAGGAGTTCAACCACCCACTATTACATGCACTGACCACCAGGGGGTGGCACGAAACAAAGGAAGACCCTGGCCAGCAGCCAGCAGCCAGGGAAGGGAGGCCTCGGCCAGTAGCTGGAAGGCCCCCATGGGTCCTGATCGCCGGCCAGGCCTAGGTACCCTACCCATGCATGAATTTCGTGCACTTGTCCTCTAGTATTTAAGTAAATTTTGTTTTCTCCTTGGATCACAATCATCTAAAAAAAAAAAACCAGGAAGGTAGAAGGGGGATCTTTAGAAGACCCAAGGACAAGTTATTCAACCCAAAATCATTTTCCAAATTTGTTTCTGTGGAAAGAGCTTATTGTGTACGAGGTAGCTCAGACCCTTCACCCCTCTGACTCAGTCTCCACTGCACTTGCCCTCCCAGGTGGTGCCTTCGCTGCTGGCAGCGGATCACACGGAGGGCGTGGCCGTGGGCGGCGCAGCGGGAGGCCTGGCAGCCAAGGAGACCGCCGTGAAAGGAGGCAGCTCGGCTTCCTTCTCCAGAGTGCAGCAGGACATGTCCGAGGTGGACGGGCGGTGGGAGGAGCACAGGAGCCACCTCTCCGGGGGCACCACCCAGGTCACGGGGACGGCAGGGGCAGGGGCAGGAGCCCTCCGAGGCGGCGGCGGCGGCGGCGGCGGTGAAACCATCAGGACCAGCAGGGCCACGGGGATCTTCAGAGACATGGCCGGAGCTCACGCGGTGGCTGGCGCCATGAGTGAGGAATTCTTAGGAAGCTATTTCGCTGAGGTAGGTTGGGAGGAAAGCGTGTGTATGTGAATGTGGTGTGATCAGGCTGATTATTGCCTGGGATCTGGGTGGCACTCTGTCGTTCCTTTTCGTAAAGAGACTGCAGACAGGTAACGAGGGAAGAGAGATGCAACCCACTGAACCAGTCCGTCAGCTGACTTACGTAGTGGCCACCAATGACCCCAGTCTTTCTTTTTTTTTTCCAATATATTTTTTATTTTTTAATATATGTTTTTATTGATTTCGGAGAGGAAAGAAGAGGCACAGAGAGATAGAAACATCAATGGTGAAAGAATCATCGATCAGCTGCCTCCTGCACGCCCCTTCCTGGGGATGTGCCCGGAACCCAGGCAGGTGCCCTGACTGGGAATTGAATCATGACCTCCTGGTTCATGGTCAACACTCTATCGCTGAGCCACGGCGACCGGGCTCACACGCTGATACTTCCTAAGCCTGCTGGCCAGCGCGCTGTCGGGTCCGTCAGTGTGGGCATCTAATGCTTCCTTGCCATTCGCTCGAGGAACACATACAGTGCTTTGGGCAGGAACACATGTAATCTCGTCCTTAAACGAGGGGTGTCACTAACCCCACGCCTGCGTGTCCCTCCAGAAAGCGGCCTGTTACACGGAGGAGGACGACGGCCAGGCGGGCAAGGACTGCCTGCTGGTGTACTCCCAGGAGGACGCCGTGTCGCTGCACGGCTCCATCGGCTGCTGCAGCTTCATTGAGGGCGAGCTGGACGACCTCTTCCTGGATGACCTGGGGTTCAAGTTCAAGGCCCTGGCTGAGGTCTGCCTGGGCCGGAACATAGACGTGGGCCTGGAGGGGGAGCAGAGGCCAGTGCCCGTGAGGGGAGCGGCTGCCCTCGCCCTCTCGGAGCTCCACTCGGAAAGCACCTTCTCCGCGGCGGGCAGCCTCCAGGGGCCCGGGCCCGGAGTGGGGGCGGAGGCAGTGGCCCAGGAGACGGCCACCCGGCGGGCCGTGTCCACGCAGGGCCGGCAGGGGGCTGCCCAGCGCCACGACGCGCTGGCTGCGGGCAATGTCATCGTGACGGAAACGGCCTTTGCCACGGGCCCCGGGGGGCCGCCCCCCGTGGTCCTGGGCCCCCGGCAGCCGCAGGGCCTCATTGTGACGGAGCGGGTGTACGCGCCGGCCGCTGCCATGATGGACCAGCACCGCGCCGGCCAGCACTACACTGCCGAGGGCAACGTCACGGTCACCGAGCGGGTCATCCAGCCGAGCAGGGGCCTGTCCGGTGCCCTGGAAGGCGCCCCGCACCTGCAGGATGGACACTACGTGATGGTGAGCGAGCGAGAGAGCTTCCTGGCCCCCAGCTCGGGCGCGCAGCCTGCCCGGGCCCAGGCCAGCGAGGCAGGTGGGCGCAGTGTGACCGTGACCGAGAGGGTGCTGACCCCCGCTGCCACCCTGCAGTCCAGCACCCCGATGGCCGCTGAGACGGCCGTGACGGCCAGACGGACTGTGGTCTCTGGAGCGGCAATCCCTGGCCCTCCACCCAGTTTCAGCTCCGAGGAGTCTGGCTGCACTGTGACCACCGCCTCCACCAGGGTCTCCAAGCGCAGCACCGTGCAGCACTCCTACGCCTGAGCAGCCAGCCCCTGCGCCCTCACCCCTGCACCTGAGCACCCAGCACCTGCCGCCCTCACCCCTGCACCTGGGCACCCAGCACCGCCGCCCCCACCCCTACATCTGGGCACCCAGCACTGCCGCCCTCACCCCTGCACCTGGGCACCCACCACTTGCCGCCCTCACCCCTGCACCTGGGCACCCAGCACCTGCCGCCCTTACCCCTGCACCTGGGCAGCCAGCACCGCTGCCCTCACCCCTGCACCTGAGCATCCAGCACCTGCCGCCCTCACCCCTACACCTGACCGGCCAGCACCTGCCGCCCTCACCCCTACACCTGACCGGCCAGCACCTGCCGCCCTCACCCCTACATCTGAGCACCTAGCACCTGCCGCCCTCACCCCTGCACCTGGGCAGCCAGCCTGAGAAGCCTGCAGTCTCCCAGAGGCCTTCCCTGAGCCTCCTGGACGGGAAGCACGCACACAGCCGAGTGTCTCAGCCGCCAACAGACGGCAGCTGCTGGCTCGGCGTCAGGAGAGCCTTCAGAACAGCTCCGGGACTAAGTGAGCTGTGGCCACACGACCGTCACAAAGCAAGCGGAGGAGAGAGGAAGCCTGGCCTCAGGGTTTGCCAGGTTCACACCAGCGCCTCAGGTCAGCAGCACACAGTGAGCCAGGAAGCCATGGACTCCAGCGCTTGTTCCACAGCCGCCCTCCTGCACCTGCCACGGTGCTCACTCTCCCCGGTGCACAAGGCTGGGCGGCCAGCGAAGACCAGAGGTCTTCCCATCTGTGTCAGGGGCTGAGTTCTGGTGCACTGACATGCTAAGAACACATTACATGTTTCTGTGCATATAACTGTGTATGATTGTGTGTGTTGTATGACCTGAAAAATAGCATTCTCCTTCCCCTTTGTCTCATTGATCAGGACGATATTGAATACTTCCAATTCAGTGGAGTTATCCAGGGGAAATTCATAACTGTAAAATCACTTTACTGTTGATAGTAATAATATACCGTACTATTTCTAAAACCTCAGGCGCTATTATCTTCTGACTTTGTTCAGCTAAATTCATCACAGCGCCATCCACATACGGTACAGAAAGAACCACACCCATTTGGGGCTCATATTTTATCCTCAGTGCCTAACACTGTGGTATAAACTAGGCTTTACAAGCCGCTCTCTTTAAAATCTCAAGAGACTGAAAGACCTTATAATTTACAGAATTATGAGTTTGAAGTTAGCATTTTATACTAGGTCTCAAAGTCATTGACTTGCCATTCATGACTTACTACATATTAAATATGTAACTGACATGAATTTGGGTAACACCCATGCCCTTTTTTGAAAAGTTATTTGGGTGTTTTGACCAAATAAATAGATTGTATTTTTACTGCTCCTTGAAAAAAAAAAATCCATTTCAGGTTTCAAAGTATATTTTCATATCAGCAACAATTTATATAAATATTCTCCACAATAAACAATCATTTTCAGGAATTTTAAATAATATGTAATTTTGTGATTGCTCAAGATATTTTGCTTAGAGAAATGAACCTTTAAACATATTATTTTTGTAGCACATTTATAGAAATTTTGACTTGAACTGTACTATGCACAAGACTGATACCTTTTGCTCCACTGACTATGAGTTTAGACACCATAAGTGCATGACCAAGGTGAAGGTCATTCTTCCACCATCTAAAGTTTTTACTCTCTACTTAATATTGCTGCTTCTTTTTATTATTATAGAGTTAGTAATTATATTTTGTCACGTTTGCGGCGGGAATAGAATGTAAACATGATCTAACTACTTGGAACAAACAAAACTTGGTCTTAAACTTCCGCACCCCCAGGGCAGGTGTGGGACCCTGGCCTGTCCATGTGTATAGTGTAAGTCACATCTGTAAATGGCTTTCTCTGTTCCCCAGAAGGGTGACTTGTATTAGTTTTTACATTTGTTCCTTGGGAGACTGTTTGTATGCACATCATCAAAATATTTAAATAAAGAATGGCTTTTAGAGCAGCTCTCTGCCCCATCTTTTAATTGCTCTGCGTATCTGACAAGGGATGTCGCTGGAGGGTAAAGGAGGGGGTGGCACCCTGAAGGCAGGCGCCTGTTTGGCATTTTAAACTGCTTCCATCCGGCCCAGCGCCCCTTGAAAGTGCCATTTCCCTTCTGACGTAGCACGGAACACAGGAAGGCCCGGTTACCTCTGAATTTCAGATCAATCACGAAGGGGGGTCGGGTTGTTTGTTTGCTTTTAATTATTGATTTTGAAAGAGACAAACACATTGATTTGTTGCCCCACTTAAACATTCATTGGTCGATTTTTAAAAAATATATGTTTATATTGATTTCACAGAAGGGAGAGGGAAAGAGATAGAAACATCAATGATGAGAATCATCCATCAGCTGCCTCCTGCACGCCCCCTACTGGGGATCAAGCCAGAAACCCGGAACCCCTCAGTCCACAGGCTGACACTATCCACTGAGCCAAACCAGCCAGGGCCATTGGTTAATTCTTGCATGTGCCCCACCAAAGATCAAACCCGAAACCTTGGCATCTCGGACAACACTTTAACCTACTGAACTCCCTGGCCAGGGCCGACAGTGTTTTAGTGGAAATCATCTGCTATCTGAATTCAGATGGAACTGGGCACTCCACTTCTGTTTGCCAAGTCTGCCAACCCTTTCTACAGAACTGCCCTTGGCTCTCGGTCCGGAAGGTAACGGGGAGCCTGCTGGGTTGGCTGATGGAAGCTTGAACCCCTGACCCAGAGAGAAGCCAATGTTTGAGATGCTGTCTGCCTAGCTTAGTGTAGTTTATAAGGGGAAAGATGAAAGGTTCTGCCTGTGCTATGATGTCACATTAATAAGAATCTACCTCCCCGGCTGAGACACCCTAACACGTGGAGGCTGGGTCCCATGGCTGGCCCCAGGGCTCCCCCCCAGGTGGCACACGGAATCAACTTCTGGTTGATTTCGCGAATCCACAGGCACTTTTCAATCATCACCACATCAAAATGTGTGCAAGAAAACGTTGCTTATCAGGTACCACTCAGAAGTGAGGGTTCAGATACAGCTACCAGATCTTTAAATGTTACTTCTTTAAACATACCAAAATTCCTTGGTTTCACTATTTTAGGAGCTCAGATCCTCTTTCATTACTGATTGACTTGATTTTTTTTTTTTTTGTCTGCCTTTTCCCTAAAGAGGGATGTTAAAATCCAACTGCTGTGCTTGCCCATTTCCCTTTTAATTCCCTCTGCTCCCTGTACTTTGAAACTTGTCATACCTGTTTATTAGCTACAAACACATTTAGGATTATTGTGTCTCCCCCATAACCTCCCTCCCCCAAAAAAATGGACCCTTTTATCATTACATAATATCTCTATCTCTGGTTATAGTCTTTGTATTGAATCTGCTTTGCTTAAGCATTAACATGGCCACAGCAGCTTTCCTGTACTTAGTGTTTGTACAGTGCATCTCTGATCCTTTACTCTCCGCCTGCCTATGCCTTCACCATGTGTTTCTGGTCCACGTTACCACGTCTGACGTTTAGTGGCCGGTTTCAGTCTGCGTAAAGCAGTGACTCTGGGCGAGTTTAAGCCTGCTCTCCTGGTGTTGGTTTCCTCTTGGTCCTGTCAGTTCCCCGTTTCTCTGCTGCTTTCCTGCCTCGCTTTGGGTGTGGTGTGTGCTAGGGTCCCGATGGCTCCCCTACTGACCTTTAAACTCTGCCTCCTTGTGTTTATTCTTCTGACCAGTTGCTCTGGTTATGGAACCGCAATCAAGAACAAAATCTCGCCGGGACCGGTTTGGCTCAATGGATAGAGCGTCAGCTTGGGGACTGAAGGGTCCCAGGTTCGATTCCGGTCAAGGGCATGTACCTTGGTTGTGGGCATATCCCCGGTGGGGGGTGTGCAAGAGGCAGCTGATCGATGACTCGCTCTCACCTATGTTTCTAACTCTCTATCTCTCTCCCTTCCTCTCTGTACAAAATCAATAAAATATATTTTAAAAAAAAAAAAAAAGAACAAAATCTCCTGCCCATTTAGAGAAGCTACACAAAGGTAGAAGAGAAAGAAAACAAGGCTATCACTGAACAAACAGCAAGCCAGATGACTCCTGCATCACTGGCCACCCATAAAGAAATCGCAGACAAAAACCTCGCCTTTCTCGGCAGCCAGGCTGACGCCACCCACTCCTTCCATGCCCACAAGGTCAAGGAGAACTTGGCCTCCAGCAAGACGTGCCTGCTCCGTAGCTCACCTTACATCCCCTGGTCACAGGTGGCCGCTATGTTTGCCGG
Source organism: Pipistrellus nathusii (assembly GCA_963693515.1). NCBI lineage: Eukaryota > Metazoa > Chordata > Mammalia > Chiroptera > Vespertilionidae > Pipistrellus > Pipistrellus nathusii. The sequence goes on along the minus strand of OY882864.1, from coordinate 82,452,688 downwards.
TTCACCTCCTCATCTGTCGCCAGACTGAGAACCCCGGACCCCCTCCTGTGCAACATTCCAATGGATACTACATTCATGCAATGCTCTGGGGGGTGGAGTATCAGAACCACAGTCTCTAACCCTGGGCACACCAAACCCACAGCCTCGGGAGCATGGAGGTGAATGAGTGTCAGTCACTCTCTGGCCACTAGGTGGCATTATGCATGCAGCAAAAGAGTAAGTCCACCAGAACCAGGCATCCAAGCTAGGAGAGAGAGGGTCAAGCAACAAGAGAAACTTGCGAAGGCCAAATCCTTTGCTCACTGCCCTCCCAGGTGAGTGTGCTAGCTGCAGGACTGCCCGGGGATGCACCCAGTTCCGGACTGACGTCTAATAAACCTGCAGGCTCCTCTGGGGTAAAACAAGGCTCCTCTGGGGTAAAACAAAACAGGTCCTGAGCCTCTCCCGTACACAGTGCTGCTCCGGAGGGGCCGGCCCGGCCGACGGGCTTACACAGACGCATGCGGTCTGGCATGGCTGACTGTAAGAAGAGAGTTACTTTTCTGCCAACGAGAGATTCAACGAGGAGCAGGTGTGTGCCTCTCCTGGGCCTATGTCGCCGTGGGGGCGGTCGTGACAAACACTCGAATCTAAAACCAGCACAGCCTGTAACACACAAGCCATCAGAGACAGAGAACGCTGAGGCTGCCCGGAGATGGGTTCCTGCGTGGGGCTGGGGCTGGGAGACCTGAGCAGTGCTAGAGGGGCGGGCCTTCCATGCACATGACCCATGAAGTCAGCATGCTCAGCGGGCAGAGCCCTCACCCAGGTCGGGTACCTGGTACCAGTATTTGGGAAATGACGCACTGGACGCAGCACAGGGTGCGGGTGCAGAGGTGGCTACGGGCCCCTGGCCAGGGCGGTGGGAGCAGAATCCAGGCAGTGGGCCCACTGACCCAGCAGGACCGGGTTTTTAGAGGGTGCCCCCACCCCCATCCAGGCTGCAGGGGGGCAGGCGGCAGGCGGGAAATTCTGGAGGAGGGGAGAGGGGAGATGAAGATAACTCCAACCCCTCTGCATATTGACTATGAACCTCTTCCTTTCTCCTCTGGCTTTGAATTGATTTTCAACGCACCTGTGCCTCCTTCCTGGCAGTAAAGTCAATGTTACACGTATGTCAACAAGGACACGGGACCCCCAGGGAGAGCCACAGCGCAGCACACGCTTCCCTGAGCCACGTGGGAGACAGCCCGGACCAAGACCCTGCTCCTGGCCGAGAAGTTAAGGCCTAAAAAGTGTTGCTACGTTAAGCAACCAAGTTAGCATTGAGCTGCTCACTCTGAATCCCTTGCATTTAAAGATAATAAGGCGCTGAGATGTGACCCTTTCAGAAAGCCGCTGGCGTAGTTTGGGGCCGTGAAGTCTGACTTCGCGCTGGTCTCCCCGGCGAGGCGGTGAGCTTGCTGCCCAGGAACGTGAGCCGTGTTCAGCGGGACGCTCCTCCGTGACACCACGCCTGCGGGCGCCGCCGCTCGCTCGGCCGCTCCTGCTGCGGGATTGCCCTGAGTCAGCAGCGCCGCCGGAATCCCCAAACGGCACCCTGTGTCCCTCGGCACCCCCACCTTCCACCGGAGCCCCACAGAGCAAATCTGAACGGATGCTGAGCGGACACCCTCTTCCTGTCACCCACATTCTACCACGGGTCTCTCTACCCACCCCTTCTCTACCCGCTCAGCAATCCACCCGATTGTGAGTGTGAAATTAAACCAAGCCTGAGCACACATACACTGGGGTGAAACAGAAAGAAAGACAAGATAAAAGGAACTTCTCCTCCCCGCTCCCTCTCTCTCAGGCTCCAGTAAGATTTAGCCATGGGTCAAATACGGGGGGGTAGGAGAGAGAAGCAGAGCGAGCTAAGAAAAACCGTAAAAGCAGCAGAAGGAACATGAGAGAGTCGATTCTGCAGTTCTCATCCCCCACCGTGAGGTGGCCCCGGTACGGGGTGTGGGGCGCCTGCCCCCAGGTGCACCCATGACAATTCTGACGGCTCTTCAAACGACACCCATTTTCTGCGGCGTCTTAAGATGTCACCTCCAGAGGTAACGTCACAATTGTGACATGACGCATGTTCGTTGGTGGTGTTACACAGCGCTGTTTATCATGTGAAAACCCTAAGAGCAGAGGGCTGTGAGTCCATCAAACCCAGCTCCGGGCAGCGCTACACCTGGGTCAATGAGGGGCTTTACGTCACAAGCCGGCGACCCCCTAAACCGTTTTTAATAACTGCGTCGATAGCCCTGGCCGGTGTGGCTCCGTGGCTGCAGCGTCGACCTGTGCACCCAAGCGTCGAGGGTTTGATTCCCGGTCAAGAGCTCGTGCCCGGGTGGCAGGTTCGGTCCCCTGCCCCGGTAGGGTGCATGCACAAGCCATGCAATTGATGTGTCTCCCACGTGATGCTCCTCTCTTTTAAAAAATCAATGAGAAAAAATCCTTGGATGAGGATTAACAACAAATTGGGTGGCTACAGGGGAACAAGGAAGAGAGTGCTCCACCTCTCCACCTGACCTCTCTAAAGGCGTCAGCTGCGCTGGCTGATGGCCACTGTCCCGGGAGCCACGGTGGAGTGCAGGTGGGCACGCAGGTGGGCATGCAGATGGGCACGCAGGTGAGGGCACACCGATGTGGGCATGCAGGTGAGGGCACACCAATGTGGGCACACAGGCAGGCACGCAGGAGGGCATGCAGGTGAGGGCACACCGATGTGGGCACACAGGTGGGCATGCAGGTGGGCGCAGGAGCACGCGCTGCTAGCGGCGCCTCCAGGCTCTGACCCTCCTTCCTCAGGGCCCCGCACCCGCTCCCTGCTGTCCCGTCCTCAGTGTGGAAGAGGGAAATCAGGGTGCGTGTCCCTTTGGAATAGTGATGCTCAGAACAACAGGGAGACATGGCATATGACCATGGAGGTGATGACGGTGGCATGCAATGCGTCCTGGGCACCTTCTATGGCAGGCCCTCTGCTCACTAAGCATCCTCACCCTGTTATTGTCGTTATCCTCACACAACCCTGGAAATGCACCCGTTACTGGCTCCCTGGTCTGGATGGTAAGCCGCGGCTACAGCAGTGATGCCACAGGGACAGCTGGTGACCTGCTCGTGCTTTCTACATCGTCTGACATGCAGCCTCACTGAGGAAATAGGACAGAGAGAGGAGAACCAAGAGCCCGGGCCCCTCAGGACGGCAAAAAGCCGCTGGCGCCTCTCCCAGTCTGGGGTGTTGGGACAGACAGGGCTCTTTAAAAACCACTCACAGCCAGAGACAGAGAAGAGAATTATCCCAGCCATACCCCCACCTCACACGCCCTGAGCTATTTTCCATCACCACTGACAAAGCCCGGACAGAAAGTTCCACTCACCTATGATCTATGATGGCTAATCGCCTTTCGCTGTCACCTAGCAACGGGCAACAAACAGAGGCTGCCAAGCCCGCTGATTAGCATTCTTCTTTCGTCAAAAATCTGTTATTATGAGGCACAGCCAACTCCGCAGGCTTACTTACAGGGGTTTACAGTCAGCAAAGCTGCTGCTGGGGTGTGTGTGTGTGTGTGTGTGTGTGTGTGTGTGTGTGTGTGTTTTCCTTCAGTGCAAACCAGTTTCCTCTGCTCTCTGGTTTATAGCCTCAGATGGTCTTTGAAAGAGACCAGATTGTGGACCACAGGGGAGGTCCCAGCTCGCTCAGTCTCTGAACCCCGGGCAGTGGGAGTTCAAGCCCATGACTCAGCCTCCACAGCCCCCCAGCTTTCCACGGACCCCCCCCCCCGCCCACCCGAGAACAGCCATCAGCTGGGACAGCTGTGAGGTCTCCCCTGAGGCTCCCGTGCTCAGGGGGGAGGAGAGCGAGGATGAGCCAGAAGGAAAACACATTCTCTCGCCCTGAAGGTCAGCTGCAAGCTCCCAGCAGTGAACGTAGGGCCAGGCCGCTGTGGTTCTTCCCGCCCAGCCCCGTTCTCAGCTCCTGTACCAGGAAGTCCTCCTTAGGTCTCGCTGGAATCCTTCGTGCTGCTGTTTCAAGTCAATCCCTCTTGTACTCTTCCTAATGGAGCCGTCCACCTTTCTTCACACTCCTCTTCGTCTTCTATTTGCTTGACATGCGTGTGTAGGCCTCGTTCCCGTCTGCTCAGGCTCTCCTCACCCTGCTGGGCCCCCTGCAGCCCCTGGCAGGCTTGAAATGGCAACCCTCCTGCATTCAGGTGCCAGCCTATCCTTCTTAAAGGGACTCACCTATTGTTGAAGTAGGTGAAATCCCTGGATAATCCCCCAACCTGGCTGGCACCATGTCTTTAATACTGCTTTCCCAGAAAGGCCAAACTCTTAATCAAAAGAACAAGCAAGGTGAGGGAAATGTCAAATCTCAGCCGAGACTCCAACCAAACATGGTACCTGGGCCCCAAGGATGCCCTCCCCTCACTCCCCACTGGCTCCCACTCCCAATGCCATTTCTCCTCGCACCGTGAGCCTGCGCACTCCGCCCAGACGAGCAAGAAGCCCTGGGCTGGGGGAAGCCCCAGCCCCATCCCGGGACCATGGCTGCCCCAGGGGTCTGAATCCTCGCTCTGACTTGGCTCTCACAGCTGCTCAGGGCAAAGCACCCAGCGCAGGACTGCAGGGCACGGCCCGGGGCAGCTCCAGGAAAGAGGGAGCCCAGGGGCCTGGCTCGGGGGTTGAGCGTTGACCTATGAACCAGGAGGTCACGGTTTGGGTCTGATTCCCTGACAAGGGCACATGACCAGGCTGCAGGCCCCATCCCCAATAGGGGGCGTGCAGGAGGCAGCCAATCAATGACTCTCTCTCATCACTGATGTTTCTCTCCCCACCCTATCCCCTGCCTCCATTCCTCTCTGAAATCAATAAATAAAAATAAAATGTTTTTAAAAAAGAAAGAGGGAGAGTGGGAGCAAATGTGCCTGAGGGCCCTAAACATGTGGCCTTTCCCCTGACATCCCGGCCTTCCTCACCACTTGGCGAGGTGCCCGAAACGTCCTCCTCTCTGAAGGTTGGACATTGTCTTTCACCCCCTACAAGGCAGCTGTGTGAGGGAGAAGGGATGAGGAAGGGGTAAGGACCAGGGTGGCCTGTCACAGAAGCTGTCAGGGGTCAGCTGATGTTTGAAGGACCATGGCAATAAGTGACGATGGCATGGATCCAAGGCTTGGCCATCTGTGAATGTCAGGTAAAGGACATTCCATTTTATTGGCCCGGCCCTGGGGAGTGAGGGAAGGCTTCTGAAGAGGGGTGTGATGTAATCAGAGGTATGCATTAAGAAGATTAATTTGGCAGTCATTTATGGAAAAGATTATATGGAAAATGGATTAAAAAAAAAGGAGACCAGCTAGGACACATTCCCAAAAGGCTGCATAATTAGCAGTGAAGGTTTGAATTCAGTTGGTAGCTGTGGAAACAGAAAATAAGAAGTTGGGGAAATGTCTTAGCAATAGAATTTATATTACTTGTTTTAAAGTAACAGAATTATCTTAATTGTGCCCTTAAACTTTCATTTAATTCTAGCGTAACCCTCATTATAGCTTAAATATTTTTATATCCATATTCACACTTTATTGACTCCTTGTTTCATTTTCTACTTATGCTTAGAGACTTGAGTTAAATATTTAACTTTCATTTCTTCTGGGAACTATTTATCCCTAGCCCTGCTTTCACCTTCCTGTTCAGAAGATAGGACATTATTTCTTCTGGGTTACCTCTGGATTTTTTATCTTCCTAGACTAATGTTTCTATTTGGCCTTGATCTTAACTTATATGTCTTCCCCTAAGATTATTAGATGCCCTTTATTGTGCTCTTCCCTGGCTTTCTCCCCACCTGTTTCCTTCCTCTGTGCCTGAAAATTAATTCATGTCACGATGGTTGACACCTGCCTCCCAACTTTAACTGTGATTCCACTTCTCCAGTTCTGATCACTGATGACGAGTAGTTTACTTGCCACTTCTTTTTCGTATGCACAACGGTGATGACAGTCCCTCTGGCATCCACCTGCCTGCCATTGTCTGCTGCATCCCTCTCTCACTCCCAAACCAGCAGCACCACCCCAGCTCCGGGCTCTTGTGGACACTGTATGGTTGCTGAGATCAGTGTCGCCAGGTGGAGCCAGCTGGCTCTTACCCTTGGAAGCGTTCCCTAGATGAATTCACCAGTTCACACGGGCCGACCAATGTCCAAAGTCAACCATGGAGGCTCAGACCCATTGTTTCATCTAGAAGCTCAGAGATAGACTCTCAGGAGCCTAGGGGACAAACACCGAAGTATAAATAATAATTTCAGTGTAGTGATGAATTCCACCAGAAATCCAGCAGTCACCTGGGACAGAGTGACCCGTATGCTCTCTGTCTCCACGAGAAATCTTTGCAGCACTCTTCCCTACTCCAAGGAAAGCCCTGTCCATAGGACTGTAAATCTTCAATCCGAATAGCCAACACTACAACTTCCTTTTTAATTCCGTCCACTGCTAACCAATCTCAGGAATGACTACTATTTTCTTTCTTTATTCCATTAGACTGCAGCCAATCCATGCTGGCCTAGGGTCTATTCTGTCACTTTGCCCAGCTTCTTAACTTCACTGTGCACAAAATTAAATATATAAGATTACAAAGAAAATCAATTGCATTGAAATGACAACTATTAAAACATTTTTTAAATTACAGTACAGTAATATGTGTGCATCCTTGTTAATTACAAAATCTAGCAATGGATCTAATAGCTACCATAACTTCAAAGTAGTGATGAGCATAAAGAATATATTCATCAATAAGATGTATATGAAAATATCTCTGACTTCTATCGGTGGCAAAGTCATAGGTACTGTTAATAACTACATTTGTGATTTAAGGAAATGCTAAATTTCAATCAGAAATTTACATAAAGTTGCAATTTTTCCAGCCAATATCACGTTTTCTGAATTTTACTCATAGACACGAACAGTTTATGGATCCTAGGTTAATAAATACATGTGTGCATACAGACTCAAAGATCTGCAATAACTACAGGAGGACAGACAACACAGGTAACCTTTACCCTACTGACTAGACAACAACACTAGCTTTCTAAGTAGTCTCTAAGCCTGTGGGTTTCCCTCCTCCAGTGTATACCTTTTCATTCGGTCACTCCATCACTCAGAACTCTAATTCCTTTACGTAGGCTTGTCATTAAAACGGACTTCTAAGGCCATGAATTCCCATCTCAAACCCACTATGAACCCCCCCCCTCCCATACACCTCACTGATGGCCAGTGAGCTTTCACATGGACACCCTAATGGCAATGGGTTTACCCACCTCAGGAAGCGGAGACTCCATGAGTCATAGCCATAAATTACCAGAAAGGTCTGTGTCCTTGTTATGGGAAAACTCACGCTTCTCAGGAGAGCATTCAACCTCACACTGTGTTTGGCTCATCTTCGTGAGCTTACATAATCCACGCAGTAGACACTGCTCTACTCCCGCTCTCAGGCCAAGCTCAGTACCCTCCCACCTCTGCTCACTCTGGTTTTCGCACATTGTCAAAACAGATTATCCCGCCCTGAGGGCTTAGTGCCCAGAGCAGCTCTCTCATCCTCCCCTGGAGAGGTACCAAGGGCCCAATAAAATAGACAGTAGCAACAACAAATATAACCAAACACTTTTAGCTAGGCCTCAGGTGAGATGGCTGAAATTCCCAGGCCATGAGTAACAAACAGGATACATAAGATATGTAGGGTGGCCCCTCTGCCCTTGCAGCTGCCAGGTGGGGCTTGGGAAAGTGGATTCCCTAGGCTCATCACCTCCAATGGAGCAGCTTCTTCTATTTCCCCTGATACCACTATGTATCTCATCTTTCTCATCTGTTCAGGGGGGTGGGGAGAGGGGGTGTGGGGAAAGCAAGGCATCTGGAACCCTCCAGGACCCAGTTCCCATCAGAACACAGGCTCCACAATGCCTCTTACCCCTACTAACCTGCTTCCGTGTCTCCATTACTCTCTCATCGTCTGTCCAACATCACCTTCCACCAGGCCATCCCCTGGTCCCTGCTTATCCTTCACAGCATGGCCGCCCAAGGGACCTGCAACCTCAGACCCACTGCCACTCAAGTTGCATGAGGGCTGCAGGGGACAGAGGGAAACCCCAGAAAACCTGCCAACTGGATAAAAGAGGCTTCCATTTCCTCTTCTGTTTGCATTTCTCCCCCTCACAAGTGGGGGATGAGCTTTGTGCGACTCTAGAAGCCAAAACTCTAATTTCATCTACCGGCCAATTCTAGAGAAAAATCCTTAGCACATCTGTGACGACTGAGACAGACACAAAATCAGACCAATGAACAGATAGATGTCTTAACTTCGAATCATGTGAGCTACTGATATAAGGCACACTGAAGTCCCCCAGGTAGAGACAGGATGGCTATTAAGCTGGGGTGGGGCTGGGTGGCTGCTCCTGATTGCAAAGTCCCCAGATACTCAGCAGGCAGAGTGAAAGCTGTGCAGGTCTTACACGAGGCAGGTCCCAACTGTTGCTCCCAACTAGTTGGCCGCTAAGATTTAACCTTGGAACTAAAATGACAATTAGTGAAAAATACAATGCAATCTAATTAACATATTCTAGATTATGTTTGCTTTACTTGGATGGTTGTCCAAATAGAACATGAAAGAAGGGGAGACAAAGGAAATAGTGTTTAGTGTTGATTCCGCAATCCCTGCAGAAAGATGCACTCCACGCACAGGAAAAACATACTTTATGGTGAAGTGAAAATTCAGCAAGTTCGCCAAATCCCTTTGCTCTCATTTCTTGCTTACTCAGCAATCATAAGACTATTAATTAAATTGGTATTATAGTTTTAAAATGAGTCTTTTATGATTTGCTTACTATTAATCAAACCCCCAGGGCTTATTAACTCTGGAGCTGACAAAATTAAATTCTTTCACCTGCAAAGGTCTAAGCCCCCAAATTCTGTGACCCCATCCCCACCCCCGCCGGGACCAGTTCAAGCACTTGACCAGCTAACTCTCCACTCTGGATAATCAGCTCACTCAAAATCACATCCGAGGGCATTTCAAGGTGGACAGATCACTGGCCAGCAGCTGACAGGTACCCTCAGGAAATAAATGAAGGGGAGGGAGTGTATCTATATTTTAAAATGTTAATAAATAAGCCTATCCATTATAAGGGAGAGGGCAGAAGAACCTCAAACTAGGCACAGGTCTGAATTATCCATTAACCACTTCATAGTCTTGAGTAGGAGGAGGATCCTCATCATCAAATCAGTCTATTTTATTTCAACCGATCTTCTAGGTTACAGTAAAAACGTAGAGAAAACCGCACGTGGCTAAGAAAGGACATAACTTCATTGCATGTATATCTTCCTGAGCCTCCTTTGCTTTCTGGCACTGGGGCCGTGCTGTTGCTGCTATTCACTCCAAAACAGTCTCTACAGCAACCCCTCAGGATTCCAGAAATGTGGTGACCCTTGACCTTAACTGGTGGATCTTATGTAGCATCTACACACTCAAACACAAGGAAGGCAGAGCCTTTATCTCTGGGAGTCTTCGCTGTCCACATTCCCATCCTCACAAACTCCTCGCTGGGGCACGCTGGGCTTCCCTTGTACTTGTGATTGCCGTTTGTTCCGCCAAACAGTCCTCTGACCAAGAATGCGTGCCCACTCTCCTCTTTTTCCTTCCTCCTCTCAGCCTTCCCTTCTCTCTCCTGAAAACGGTCCAGGGCTCCTCTTCTTCTTATGTTAAAAATAATATCTAAGTTTATCAATGATTCAACAATCAGATCTGGTATGCCACTGTACTCTGAATTGCCATTTGTACTCTGAATTCCCTCCACCTTCTTCTCTTGTTCAAATTCAAATTTTATTCACGATTTCCAGATCAATGACAGTTCAAGGGCAAGCAAATCACAGCAGCCAAGAGCATGAGGCTTGGGAGGCTTGCTACTTGCAGTCAATCACAGAATCAACTGTTACCGGTGTCAGTAGGATGGCGAGGGGAGGTGGAACTAACATGATGAGAGGCAAAAGTTCCCATATTTAGGTTAAACGCCATAAATGATGAATAACCACAATGAACTATCACCTCCTCACACTTGTTAAAATGGCCACTGTGGAGAAGGAGTAAGTGTTGGCGAGGATGTAGGGGAAGGGAGCCCTTGTGCAGTTGGTGGGAATGGAAATTGGTGCAACCACTTCAAGGAGTGAGAATGTCTATTCGGTAAAAGCAAATAAACGGTCGTTCACTGCTTCCATGGCTATAAGATCAGCAGCTACAAAGACAAATTCCCAAGAGGCCAGGCAAGAACGTAGAGAAACGGGACGTGCAGGGACAGGGAAAAAGAGCTGAGCACGACGATGCTGCTGGCAATCCTGCCTCGGAAATGGGAGGGAGGCACTTGAGGTTACACCATAAAGTCTTCCACTTCTTGGACTTTTCACTTGACGGAGAGGCAGAGCGCCTGCCAGCTGAGCCTCCACTTCCACGGCCGCCTGTCCTTCCTGCCTGGACTTTGCACGCCAACAGGAGCCGACTGGGCAGCCGGGTTCACGCGCGGGCGATGCGGGAGAGCAGTGAGGCCGTGTGGTCTCTTCACTGCGGGCCTCTGCCCGAGCGGAGGTGGCATTATCCCTTGGGCTGGCGTGAGCCTTGTCTGGGAAGAACAAGACTGTGGAGAAATTCCTGACTGAACTTCCAAAAAACTTAAGTTAGCTAAAACATAGACTTTTTAAAATGTAAGCGCTGCCAAGGACGTTTTCTTGCTGACTCGTGGGCACATACCAAGTGCTGTGATGTCTCCTAATGCACAAGCTAAGCCTGTGCAGCAAGTGTCATTCGGTGTGAAAGCAACTCTTACAGCTTGCATCTACCATCTCAAACCAAAGATAAAATGTGCAGAAAACGGAAAACACGCATAGAAATAGGTAAAGGAGGGGAAAATCCCAAGAATGTCACTTCATCCCGCCACGGAGGGCGCAGAATGCGTGTGTGCTGTTCTGGCAGGTTTGGCTTTGGGCGCCCAGCTGGTCAGATGAGCCGTTAAGAATATTTCATAGTTAAGTTCCGACGCTCTAATCTCTCCAGACAAGGTTCATATTTGAGTGGGTTACTAATTCTCCCTTTGTTGACTAAGTCAATAATCGGAGTCAGCAGCTTTGGGGTCAGGTGGCAGGGACGGGGGGCCTGGCCTGGGGGAGTGGGTATAAAAGCCGCAGGCTCGTCGGGACCGGCCAGAGGCCCGTGGCTCTTGTCTTGCCGGGATGGCTGCCCTCCGTCTCCTGCTCCTCTGCCTGGCGGGACTGGCGTTTGCGGCGGAGGCCGGGCCTGCGGTGAGTGTCCGAGTCCTGCGTGCATCCCCCTGTGAGCAGGATGAAGAGGCACTGCCTCCGGCTTTGCCATCCGGCTTCTGTTCCTGGGGCCAGGGCACCGGGGTCTATTTTTAAACATTATTGATTCCAACTTCGAAAGCGATGGAGCCCTGCAGAGCTCACGGGCTGGGGCTTGGTTCTGGGCGCTCTCCTCTACGGCCCTGGTGCACTGGGGTTGCCATGCCTGGTGCCTCAGTTTCCCCAGGTAGATGGCAGAAAGAAAGACAGGGTATTCATGAAGCTGTTACTATTGGATTTTTAGAAACGCATCTCTTATAAAGTGTTTTCCCTTTAGCTAGACTAAATGTAGTATTTATTGGTTAATCTGTGAAAGGCTTGGAGACAGCGTTCTAGTCAGATGTGTAGTTCTTAAGTCCGTAGGAGAATGAGCTAATCCTACCCAATGGTGAGGCAGCCGGACTGAATCTGCAACTGGTCAGAGGGCTTTCCTGCAGCAGCCACTGGCTGACATGTAACATGTTACATAGCTAACATGCTCTCATGGAAAACGACTTGGCTCGATGGCACAGGACATCTTTCTAGTAATCCGCCTCAAATGGCAAAGCTTAACAAAGCACCTGTGCTCAAGGGCCTGCGCCCCTAAAATGCAAAAACCCCCAGCTACCTGCAGCGTGTCTGCGGCAGACACGGTCCCAGGAGGGACAGACCCCCTCATTCCTGCCAGTTCTGCTGACTTCTCACTTGTCCCCTCCATGCCCAGGGCACCGGCGAGTCCAAGTGTCCCCTGATGGTCAAGGTCCTGGATGCTGTCCGAGGCAGCCCTGCTGTCAACGTGGCCGTGAAGGTGTTCAAGAAGACTGCCGACGGGGCCTGGGAGCCCTTCGCCGACGGGTGAGCTGCCCACGCCAGCCGTGGGTGGGGCTTTGGTTTATCTTCCGTTCGCCTGCCACGTGCTGGAGAGGGGGGCTCACGTCATTCGCTAAAGAATCTACACATAGAGTGACAATTCGGGCAGAGGCCCAGGGGCCTGAGAAGGAGGCCTCCCTGGCTGCGCGCACTGGGAGTGAGCAGGAGCCTGAGCAGCACTTGGGGCTGGCGTTGGGGAGGAGCCTGCCACCTGCTCCACGCTGCAGTAGCTCAGTCCCCTTAGGGTCACAGATCGTTTTAAAAAGGTGATGAAAACGAGGGACTCTGTGCCAGGAAAACACACACACACACACACACACACACACACACACACACACACGTACGAAAGTGCTCATGGAACTTCAGGGCTTTCCTTGGTGACCGGACATAACCCTCCAGCCGAGTCCTTGTCCTGGAATAGCAGGGAAGACATACAATTCTTTGTTTATTAATGAAGAAAGGGGCCGGGGGCCAGGGTGACCAGGCCTCCCCGGATCACCCGGAACCCGGGGCCTTCGCCAGCGGTGCTTGTGGAGCGCCTGCTCCTCTCGGCCGGGGCCGGCGGCTCGGGGAGAACGGGCAGGAGAGGAAGACGCATCAGCAAAGCCCGGCCACAGGCCAGCGGCAGGATGACCTTCGTCGACCGCTTCACAACGGTTAGGGCGTTTTCCCCTCCGCTGGCTGGCAAGCCTTTTTTTAAGTGCATATTCGTGAACTTGCATCAACTAATTGAAAGAAAGGAGCCTCCGAAGGAAGTGATCCTGCTAAGTGCTTGTCTCCAGGGAGCCAGTTTCTGTGGGCCTTAACGGAATCCAAGGACCACATTAGGAGTCTCACCCATCACTGGCAAGGCCATTCTCATTGGTGTGGTTCCAATGGAGTTTTTATTTCTTAATTCATTTGCTTTTATAAAGAATGCCAAGCATGATGTGGAAAGCTGTTAAGAGCATTCTAAGCAAGAGATAGAAAGGATATTCAGATATCCAAGTGAATCTTTTTTCTTATGACAAGACAAAAAAAAAAAGGATATTGAAAGATTTACTTCCTGGAAAAAAAGAATGGTGGAGGGCAAAGGTCACAGGCAATAAAGATACCTTCCAATTTATCTGTCTTAGTCTCGCGGAATGATGGACAGCGATTTCAACAACAGCTACTGAACTGGAACTTATAGGGAAATAGAAGTTGCCCGTTTTTTTTAAAAGTTAAAAGGAGTTGCCTAGTATTTGTTATTGACCAAGAGTTACCAAAGAGATTGAACATTTAAATGATGGGAGAGTCAGATACAGGTTTCTCATTGTATTTTGGAGTTCAACTACATGTACAAATGATACCACCTCCAAAGACTCCCACATCACGAGACCCTAGTGTCATGGGGAACAGGAGTCAGAGAGACTTAGCACCAACCCTGAAGGGTGACGACTCTTCTTCAGGGGAAACACTATACTTCTGCCTTGTTCTCCTGAGAGGAAAGCACCTATGATGAGCTTTCAGAAACATTTCTGACCAATTTCCTGTCAGTGAATTTCAGACAGTCGAGTTTTCTCTATCCTGCCTGGTTGAGAAAATAGATATACACATACAAAGACTGCTCCTGAGTGTGTGAGCGTGTATGTGTGAGTGTGTGTGTGTGTGTGTGTGTGTGTGTGTGTGAGAGAGAAAGTGTATGAGTGTGTGTGTGTGAGTGTGTGCGTGTATGTGAGAGAAAGAAAGTGTATGCGTGTGTGTGTGTGTGTGTGTGTGTATGAGTGAGTGAGTGTGTATGTGTGTGTGTGAGAGAGAAAGTGTATGAGTGTGTATGTGTATGAGTGTGTGCGTGCGTGTATGTGTGTGATTGAGAAAGTGTATGAGTGTGTATGAGTGAGTGTGTGCGTGTATGTGTGTGTGTATGAGTGTGTGTGTGTGTGTATGAGGAGTGTGTGCATGTATGTGTGTGAGAGAAAGTGTATGAGTGTGTGTGTATGAGTGAGTGTGTGTGTGTATGAGTGAGTGAGTGTGTGTATGTGTGTGTGTGAGAGAGAGAAAGTGTATGAGTGTGTATGTATGAGTGAGTGTGTGCGTGTATGTGTGTGTATGAGTGTGTGTGTGTATGAGTGAATGTGTGCGTGTGTGTGTGTATGAGTGTGTGTGTGTGTGTGAGTGAGTGTGTGCGTGTGTGTGAGAGAGAAAGTGTATGAGTGTGTGCGTGTATGTGTGTGTGTATGAGTGAGTGTGTGCGTGTATGTGTGTGTGGTGTCCTTGCCCCTAAAGCCTAGCTTAGCCTGACCTTTGCCCTTTCAGGAAAACCAGTGAATTTGGGGAGCTCCATGGGCTCACCACCGCGGAGAAGTTCGTGGAAGGGGTGTACAGAGTGGAGTTAGACACCAAAGCCTACTGGAAGGAGCTGGGCATCTCCCCGTTCCACGAATATGCAGAGGTGAGTGCACAGATGCTCTGGAGGTGGTGGTTGCTAACCCTGCACATGCACATTCTGCCCTGTAAGACCCTGGAATGCAGACCATGGAAATGGCAGTGACATTTCCAGTTCCCTTTCTCGTTTCTACAGTCAGAAATCCACAAGCGCTGAAAAGCCAACTTTCTCTCTGAGTTAGGTGAAAACTCACTTAGTGACATGACCTGAACTCACGCACTGCCCTTTATAGTCTTCACTCATTCTACCGGACAGGAATACTTGTTTGTTTGCTGAAGAAATACTAATATGTTGAAGGATTAGGCCGAGCTCCAGGCCACTCTGGCTGTCATGTAACAAAAGACAGATGTATCATTTTACTCCTCTAAAGTCTGGAGCACTCTTCACTCCAAAACACATCTGGAACTCAGAGGTTTGAATAAGTGTTTGAGGGCAATGCACATAGAGATAACAAAGTCAAAATAATAATGGCAACACAACAGAAAACATTTATCAAGCATCTATCACAGGCCAGACGCTGCTATCTTTTCTGTACTTAACCTATTTAATCTTCATCAACCACCCACTGGAGTCAGTCCCATTGTTGTGCCCATTGTACAGATGAAGAAAACAAGGCCCAGGGAAGTTAATTAACTTGTCAAAAGTCACAGGGCTGGTAAGGGGAGAAACAGTAATATTTACCAGCAGGGCCCCCGCTGAATTAGACTCAGGTGTGCCTCAGCTTTCTTCCTGGGAGAAGACAAGCTAATAATAAAAATAATAATTAATAATAATATCGCATTTGTAACGCCTGGTACGCACCCTATTCCTCTACTTATGAGGCACTAGGAACCTCAGAGTTACACATGGGCCGGCCCCTCTCTCTGCCTCCCCCTTGTCTATCATTCCTTAAGTCATTTAAAACAGATGGCGGCCGTGGAAATAGCATCCACACATGGTGCTCAGAGTTAAAGATCAACGAACGCACCAAAATTAGCCGGGCATGAGAGGGAACCATTCTCTCTGGCTTAGTCATGGATGAGGCTTTCCAAAGACATACAGCGTTCTTTCAGCAGACAGTGCTGCCAGGGACACGAGGGGCTGTTTGACTCCGGGGCCCACAAGCGAGGAAGACAACCCCACCTGCCAAGAAGCCCCGTCTCTGGCTACTCCTCAGCCAGGCAGCAAGCCCCGGAGGCTGGTCCCTTCAGGTGCCGGTTAGACGGTGCCCATTACAGACGCGTGTCCCTAGTCCCGGGCCCTGCCCTGGAGCACGGACCCGCCTCCCTGCGGTCCTGTCCGCCCTGGATCTCAGCCTGATGGTCCCATGGTTCCGTGCTACTCATGCTTCTAGTCATCAGACCAGGCTTCACCCTTTTAGTCTTCATTCAACAAACACTTAGCGATGAGAAGCTATGTGTTGAGCACTCTGCTAGGTGCCAGAGAGGCAAATGAGAAAACACATCTCTGCCCTTGGAATGCGTTAGGCAGGACCATGAGCCTCTTGGATCCTGAATGGGTCTGGGGGAGGGGAGAGAGCCAGCAGTCACGCATGAGCCTTGGGAGTTCCTTCCCACGGGGACACCGCTGTCCCTCAGCGCCGCGCCCTCTCCGTGGCCAGCCCCAGCGGCTTCTTAGGCGGGAACGTCAGGAATCTCCTTCGGAGCTATCTGTCCTCTTGGCTCCATGGAATTTGGAACACAGGTTATGCCCTTTGTTTATAACTTTTAGGAAGAATTAAATGGGAATGGGAATGGAGGCCAATGTCACGGAGAGAGAAGATGCTTTCCTGTCTGGGATGGGGTGGGGAGCCAAGATGTGGGCTAGGAGGGAGCAATGGGGGAGCCATGGGGGAGGCATCTGCAATACTTCCAACAAATGTGGTGTGTGTGTGGGGGGGGGTTGTTTGTTTTTTCTGGTGTGTTTTTTTAATAAAAAATAAAAGTTGATGTGCAAACAGCTTCCCCCGCCCCCCAACAAAACAAAACAAAAAAAGAGAAGTCTTTCTAATTTGATTCCAGAAACAGGGCCTCAGGACTGCCTTCCTCCTCAGTCTTCAGGGGCTCTCACCCCCTCTCCCGATGCTGATTTCGGTTTGTTTTTTGTTTTGTTTTGTTTTTTAATATATTTCATTGATTTTTCACAGAGAGGAAGGGAGAGGGATAGAGAGTCAGAAATATCGATGAGAGAGAGTCATCAATCAGCTGCCTCCTGCACACCCCGCACTGGGGATATGCCCGCAACCAAGGTACATGCCCTTGACCGGAATCGAACCCAGGACCCTTCAGTCCCCAAGCCGACGCTCTATCCACTGGGCCACACGGGTTCCGGCTGGTTTCGGTCTTGATGTGCCTCAGTCAGGTCTCTTCTCCCCCGTCCCCACGTCATCGAGGCCGTCGGTCTCCGTTTGGAACAAGATGAACATTTCCAGGACGCGTCCTAGGCTCAGCCAGGGCGGCACACAAACGACTAAATCCAACCCCAGCCCTCCCACCGCCGCCGGCCCGAACCCCGCACAGACCGACGCCGGGGAGCGCAGGCCAGCCCGGCGGGCACCGGCCCTTAGGCCCAGCCGGCGCCCCGGGCTCCGGGCACCTTCCCGCGGCCTGTCCTCCGGCGGGCCTGTGCCTCACACACTCACACTCACACCACACACACTCACCACACAGACTCATACTTACATACACAGACACACACACACACTCACACTCACACACACTCACACTCACACTCACACACTCACACTCACACCACACACACTTACATACACAGACACACACTCACACACACACACTCACACTCACACTCACACCACACACACTCACCACACACACT